>CAEFZX010030119.1:0-12020 GCA_903066825.1 Alfaro cultratus | reverse complement strand
ATATTATTGTTGTTAATGCAAAACAACAACATGAATATATTTCTTTATCAGAGAAACGAGAAGCTGGAGCCGTTCATGGAGAAAAGGGCCTTTCCCGACCTGATCTGAACCATTACATCTCCGCTTTGTGAAACTAGGCCATCTTTTTTTACGTGCTCGGTGTGTGACGTCATCACGTCAGATGGCCGAATGTTTACATCCAGCGGCGGTGCGTTGACTGGATCCCCCACCACCACCGTCAACAACAACAAGAAGAAGAAGAACAGGCCGACGAGCAGGTAGGCAGCTGAGGTAGAGAGCGTCTCCCCAGCCGGTACCCCGCTAACTGGGCCCGAACCGCGGCTGCTGGGAGCTCCTCTCCCCGCTGCGGCCAGCTTTGCTCCGCGCGTCGTCTCGGTGTTTTCCTCCTTTGCCCTGGAGGACATAATGCAGCTGCGTGAAGGTGTTACTGTCTGTTTTACTGCAGTTCGGGTGAAAACAACGCTAAAGCGCTCTCTGGTTCTGGTGCTGGTGGTGTTTAAACTGGACGGTTAAAGGTGGCGCTAATGGCCGAAGCCCCAGCAGCAGCTTTGGTGAATTAAAACCTGCGGCGCCCCGTCACAGAAACTCTCTAGAAAAAAAAAGAAACGCCAGGACATAACCGAGCTCTGATGATTGGCTTTCATATAAAGGGTGCACTAAAACAACGAGCGAGTGATTTAGAGCGCCATCCTCTGGTCATTTTCCACCGGATCCTCCTTTTGATGGGGGACCCCTTGTTTGTTTCTCAGCATCCCTTTCAAGTCGAGCCAAGCAGCTGCTTCCAGCCTCCTGATGGGGCCTTTCGTTTGGTCTGGACTGATCAGCCTCATGCTGGTGGTGCTGACCTTGTCAATCATTACTGTTAATGTGTCATCCAGTTAGACAGGAACACACCAATGTTAGATAAGGAATGTTTATTCCTTTATTCTTACCAAGAAATTGAATTGACTTGATTTTATAATCATTTTACTGCTTGAAACCCAGAAACACCTCTTTAACACATGGATCAGTTAGAAAACAGGCCTACCAGATAAACCACAGGACCCCCAATGGCGTAGTGTACATGAGTTGCTAGTCCTTGCTACACAGACAATAACACAACAACAGTAAGTTGCACCATTGCAGTTTCCTAGCCGGTCGCCAAACCTGCTGATTCCAATTTTGGCTGATACTGATTTTTGTTGTTGTTGTTGTTGTTGTTTTGGTCTGAAAACGGCACTAAATATCAAGACAAAGTTGGTAAGTCGGCAACAGTGGCTCATTATTGTTAGCTGCTACACATTCAGACATGACATGGTGGGCAGGTCTGTCCATCAGTTCTCTGTCAGAGCAAAAGGGGACAGTGTCTGATTTTAAGAGCTTTGCAGTGGTAGATACTAAAGTAAGTATCGACCAATCAGTTTATTGGTGCAACGCCACTAATAACAACTGTGCACACATGCTTGGATTAACCAGTAAACCTACCAAGAACAGTTTTTGGAGAAAGACAGAGTACCCAGTGAGAACCTGTGTGTGCACAGGGAGAACATAAAACAGTCCAACTCAGGACCATGTTGTTGCAACGGTGCTAAGAAATGTGCAGCCGATAAACACACACACACACACACACACACACACACACACACACACACACACACACACACACATCAAAGTAGCAGGAAAGGGATGGAAGATGAAATTTGTCAATGTGGAATTACAAAACTGTCAAAGTGAGATTTAAATACCCAAATAAAATAGAAATGCAGGATTTCTATTCTTTTTGCCTTTTTAAAATTGTTTTGTTGTGTTCTGTTTGATTAATTTTCACCTTATTTTTGGTATTTTTCATGGGGACACAGATCTTCACAGCATAGTGTTGTTGGCTCACTGCCTCTCCATGTATCCCCTGGTTTTTCTCCCCCTGGTAAAGCACCCAAGAGACAAAACAGACAGTTTGTTGAGTGGGTGGCAGAACTCAATAAAAATGCAGTATAAAGGCCGTTGAAGTTTTCATCCAGTCCAGTTCTCATGAACTCAATATTGTGTCTCGTCTGGTCTTGTGAATTTTATTGCTGCTCTCCAGTCATGGAGGGCGACCCCAATTCAGACAGAGAGAGGTTGCATTGAGTCTGGCCTGGGAAGACCTTAAAACGACTGAACAAAACACAAAGCAAAAACTGAAACAATAGATTAGGACCATATATGACCTGAGAGAAACTCTACCTCTGTCTGCTGTCACAAAGCAGTCAGTGGTACCAGAATCCTCTTTTTTTTTCTTTTTTTTTTCATTAAAGGCAGTTCTCCTTGGAGAAACCCAGAGCTTCCTGAAGTCCCGTTGGGTTCGTTGCGGTGCTTGTCCTCCAGTCAGGATGGGAGGAGCTGTTAGTGCCGGCGAGGACAACGACGACCTGATCGACAACCTGAAGGAGGCTTACTACATCCGCACAGACCTGGTGGAGCGAGCTTTCAGAGCCATCGACCGGGCCGACTACTACTTGGATGAATACCGGGACAACGCCTACAAGGTGAGGAACGACTCTGCAACCAGCCAGCGCCGGTCCGGAGAAATCCCCTTCCTCAGCGTAGCTTTCTGTTCTGGACAGGACCTTGCCTGGCGCCATGGGAACATCCATCTGTCTGCGCCGTGCATCTACTCCGAGGTGATGGAGGCTTTGGAGCTGCATCCCGGCCTCTCCTTCCTCAACCTGGGCAGCGGGACCGGCTACCTCAGCACCATGGTCGGGCTCATTCTGGGTAGGTTCAGTACAGATCTAAGTCCTGACTGCTTTTCACAAACGTCTTCAAGTAACTCAGATCACGTTGTTTGTTTCTCAGGACCATTTGGGGTGAATCACGGAATAGAGCTGCACGCAGATGTGATCGAGTACGCCTACCAGAAGTTAGACTCCTTCATCAAAACCAGTGACAGTTTCGACAAGTAGGTCCAGGCGGATCTGTGACTTTTACTTTTTTTTTTGTTTTTAGTTACAGTCAAACAAAAGAAAATAAAAATGCTTTATATTCATTTTTTTGGTATGTAACATGGAGGAATTTTGCCTCAGTATTCTTTATGTAAGCTCTCTTCCTAAAGCAAGGATCTGAGTCTTGATCAGGTCCTTGCAGCATTTTGATTCTGCTGTTCCGTGCTTGTTCCCTTGATTATCTGTTTTTGTTTTGGTTTTTTTTGGGGGGTGGGGTTCCAGAAATGAATAGACTTCTACATCTTTTTGTTCATGTTTTTTCTCAGGTTTGAGTTCTGTGAGCCGTCCTTTGTGGTGGGTAATTGCCTGGAGATCCCCCCTGAGAGCCGCCACTATGACAGGGTCTACTGCGGCGCCGGGGTGCAGAAGGAACACGAGGAGTACATGAAGAACCTGCTGAAGGTGGGGGGCATCCTGGTGATGCCTCTGGAGGAGAAGGTCAGCCCTCAGCATCACACTTTCTGTTTCTGTCTTCTTCTATGGCTTTTTTATTATCTGCAAGTTAAAGTTGCACTTTATTTTAAACTTGTGACTAGTGACTAACTTGTGACTTGGGAAGTCACATTTTCATTCTTAATCTGTAATATTACAACTCAAAAACATAAAATAGTCACAATTTGTCAATTTGCAGCCACTAATCTCAATGTTTTTCATTAGGAGTTTGTGTAATAAACCAACATGTGGCATCACCGGTGAAGCGGAAAGTAAAAAGATTCATATTTTTCCCACTTTTTTTTAACAAATAACCCAGGAAGTGAGGCATGCGTTGGTTCTCAGTCTCCTTTACTCTAATGCCTCTAAATACAGCCTAGTTGAACTAGTCACATCAGAAGGTATTTAGGAAATAGAGCCCACCTGTTTGTAATGAAGTCATGACTCCAGCTGTTCTGTTTCACGTCAGAGAACATTAACATTAACATTAACCAGCAGCGTTACACTGGAAGTCTTCCAGTCTTCCAAAAAAGCCTACAAGAACTTTTGAAGGATTTTTTCTTTTCTTTTTTTTTGTTTGGAGAAATTTAAAATAGGCTTAGGTTCTAACGCAATATCCCAGTGTTTGTTATTCTTCCACAATTAAAACTGTTCATACTTGTATTTCTCCCAAAAGAACAAAGACAAAATCTCCACAACTTTAGTCAGGTACTGATGAGCCGTTGTTTCAGCAACCGAGTTTTGTTTTTGAAGTCTTCCAGTAGATTTTAGGGATGTGCTGAATTGTAACACGAAAACTTGAAAATGGCAAGTCCAGAGCTATTGGCCCTTCTGACATTTAGTGGTGAGCAGTGAGGCCTCTCTGTCTGTAGTTCTCTTGAGGTAAACGAACCCAGTCTTCCATGGCAAATCCAGGTTGCTTGGTCTTTGAGCGTGCCCGCCACAGATTCTCAATGTGATTGAGATCTGGCCTCCGTGACGACTCCGGGACCCAGATTTTTGTGTCCAACCAGGTCTTTTTAAGTTGTTTAAAGAGCTGGGGGTGATTTAAAGCAAGACTTGTTGCAGATTTCTTTAGGTTATCCTTCCATTCTGCTCCTTTTTTCATGATCCCCTGAATATGAACAAGATTTCCCGTGCCTGCAGCAGCTGAATGGCCCCACGTGACGTTCCCACCACCATGTTTAACAATACAAACTGTTTTGAAGGTCTCTCCCTTTCTTCTCCTCACCTAGCAACATCTGGTCAGACCGAAGGTCTGACTTCCAAACCATCACCATGTTCCAGAAACTTTAGTCCGGTATTGACGAGCAAACTCAGTTTTTCTTGAAGTTGTCCATGATGAAGAGTTTTCGCAACTGTCTTCCTTGGCACACCAGCTCCTCTAGAGGCCAGCTGAACAACAATCACTTTGTGGACGTCTCTGATCATTTTCCTCTCCAAACATTTTGAAATCTTGTGTTTGATTAATTTGCTTCTTACCAAAAGTGTCAGAGTAGTCTAAATGTCCGAGTGCCACTTGCTCCAATAACCAGAGTTTGTTATGTTAGGCTCAGTGCTGATTGCTGATCGCTTTTAAAAGCCTAAACTGTCATGAGGTCACCGCCGTCCTCATGGACCCATTGGCTTACATGTAAGCATGCTGAGGATGACCGTTAAGGGGTTAAAGCTAATTGAATTGTGAGATTTGATTTGGAAAAGAAAGAAGAAGATCGAAAGAAAGAATGTTTTGGTCTTTTTTTATTTTCACATCTATAAAATCTACTGATCAAACTTTGTGGAGATTTAGTTTTTGTTCTTGTGAAAGTAACACAAGTATAAAGTGTTTTTATTCCTGTCCATGGAAATATGAAGAGGTTTGTGGGATTTCATGGGGTGGGCTAAAAATGTTGACCTTAACTGAGGACGAATGACTTCACTCTGTTGCGTGTCTGCAGCTGACCAAGATTATCCGCACCGGACTGAACAGCTGGGAGACGAAGAAAATCATCTCTGTGTCTTTTGCTCCTCTGGTTCTGCCTAAACACAGCCCCAAGAGCAAACCCAAGACGGCACCTCTGCGTAAGTCTCACTTCAGGTTTTCAGAGTTTGTTAATGTTCGCAGAATAATAACACACACTAACATGACGCACCATCCCAGACTCATTAAATCCTCACACATAAAACTGGGAATCATTTTATCAGCTAAAGTCTAAAAATCAGCCTGTAATACCTCCCACGATGGATGCCTATCCATTGCATTGTTTCAAATGCAATAGGCACGGAGATGGAAAGGAGATAAGAGTAGAGGAGAGACAGAAGGACGACCCTAGAAGTCGGCTTCTATACCTGCAGAAAGAGAGAAAAGGAAAAGAGAGACGGCCATTGATGCCTCAATCACAAACAGACTTTAGAACCAGGAGAAAAAGAGTTCTGGACAGAACGTTTTACAGTTTATTGATTTGTCCACCGCTGTCTTTTTGTTTCCTAACCTTCCAGCCAAGTACGAGGTGCGGACATTACAGGAACTGGCCCGCATCTGCATCCGCCACACCCTGCGGGTGACCACAGACGGAGGGGACGGTCAGGCGCGGGGCCGGGGTTCCTCCTTCAGCGTGGGCCGGGGCCTGGCGGCGGCCGGCCTCCACAAGTACGGCCCGCGCTTTAAGCGCCGCCGTGTCCACCGGCGCCACTGCAACACCCTCATGCTCGCCACCCGCCAGGTGGTGGTAGGCGGCGGGATGGCCCCCGCCTCCCTGGACAGCAACAACAACCAAGACGGACGAGTGGAGGACGAGGAGGCAGTCGGAGAGCGGCAGGCCAGGCGGCCGGCGAGGGGCAGCAGGAGAGCGGGTAGGGGGAGGCTGGTGGAGGAGGAGGAGACGGTGGAGGAAGAGGAAGAGGAGGCGGAGGAACGGGACGAAGAGGAGGAGGAGGAGGAGAAGGAAACGGGCGAACTGCTGCGACCCCAGCCGGCCGTCAACGTCCTGAGAGAGAGGATCCTGGGGCTGCCGCTGCCCGAGCCGCTCAAAATGTACCTGCTGTACTACCGGGAGAAATGAGCCGCGGCCGGCGCCTCTCTGCTCCGAACCGCAGCCTGGAGCTTCTCCAGCAGGCGCCTGAGCCTCCGTTCCAACCTAACAACCCCCTATCAAGACGGCCGCCATCCTCTCCATCATCATCCTCGTTTCTCTCCGTTCTGTTCCCTGAGACTGGGAAGATTCCCGTTTCCGTTTGCTGTGCGGCAGGACAGCGCTGCGAGCTTTAAACGGACTCCCTCAGATGAAGACAGTTTTACAGATGAGCTCCAAGCAGTTTAATAACCAAGCAGAAGACTTTTCGGGGAGCAGGGACCAAAGCAGTTTAGCTTCAACCGGGAACAGAGCGGCCTTACGCTGCAGAGGAGAGGAGGCTCATGGTGAGGCGCTGCGTTTTACTGACTGGGTCCACAATGTGAGAAGAAGAAGAAGCAGAGCTGGTGTCAAGATCCCTCCAGCTGCAGCTGGTGATGGTGGGCGGGGTTGTTTCCACTGATGCATCTCAGTCTGTTAGATAACTCAGCCAGGACGATGGATCCAGTTTATTTCAACCCGGCAGATTTCCCGTTGAGTCGGCAGGGAATAATCTCAATGTTTTTCACAGTGAATATATTTTTAATAGTATAAAATCTACAACCCAGGCATCCCACATGCCCCCCCACCCCTATCAAAAAATTAGTTACTCAACAAACAAACAAAAGCTTTGAGTTATAAAGTGGAATGAATTATTAGGCAAACTCACTGAAATATTCAGTCAAAAGTCTAAATGTTCTGCAGCAGACTTTAAGTGAGCTTCTGTCTGCTTTTTCTTCACCAGTGGAGTCTTGTGCTGTGAGTGTGTATGTATTTGCGTATTTTAAAAATTTTTTTTTATTGTTCAACATTTATTCTCTGCCATTTCACTTTATTACACATATCTTAATTTGTGTTGATTGCTGAAGCTGTGGGCCCATTAGAAATATATCTTCTGAGAAAAACATGAAACTCTGACATCTTTGGTTTCTCCCCGTCTGCCATGGGGATTCTCGGGACAAGCCCGGTTGAAATAAGACCCAAAACGCCCTTTAAATTTTCTGCTTTCCGAGACCAACTGTTTGTTTAGGATTTCAAAACCCTTCGTGGAGAGACGTAGACTTGATAGAAGCTTGAATTTTCCATTTTTGTTTCTATGCATATGTTTTATTCTTTGGGTCCAATCTGGAGCTAGAATCCTTACATTTGTATCCAAAGAGTAGTCTCAAGTCCATCTGGATCCCTTTTAACTCTCTTAACCAAGATAGAAGGACCATAAAAATGCATACTAATATTCCTTTTTGCATAAATGAACCAGCATGATAAAAAAAATACACAAATAATCTTCAACATGCAAGTTTTCTCCCATTGTGTACTCATTTTTTACGCAATAAATAGATTTTTTTTTTTTCTTTATTTTACAAGACTTGAAGTGGTGTGGACATTTTTAAAAGTGTCTTGTGCTGTAAATCCTACAAAGATACTTCAATAAAAAAGTATCTCCTGTCACTGTTTGGACTCTAGATTCTAGTCTTGTGGGGCATTGCTCCTTTATCCCCTTTGGTTTGTCTTTTTGTTGCTTTTTCCTCCGGTCCGTAACCTCTGACCTGTGCCAAATGGATGCTGCACAGGCAAATCTCCAGATAAAACAGCAAACAAGGAACAAGTCAATCAGAAGGAAGGTGAAAATGGCAAAAAGTCAAATTAAGAACTGCTCAGCAGCTCCGACTTTCTTCTGGTTTGTGAAAAAGAAACTGTGACGTTAACAGAAAATTGACTGTGTTTAATATAACAAGACTTTCAGTAAATAGGTAAATTATAGTTGCAATAGTAAAAATCAGTTTGAATTTTAGACAAAAAATCCCCTGAAATGATTCCATCCTCTCTCCTGGTTACTCCTCGGCCTGCTGGATCTACCTTCGAGTGCTGCATGTAGGCCATTTGTTCGTCATGCACTTTGGCTTTTGTACATTTCTGCTCCTCTGCTGAATGTATATGAATATTATGTTCCACTTTTTAAAAAATTATTTCAGATCAGAGTGACTTTAATTTGGAACTGTTGGTAATAAAGTGGATTCTAAAGACATAAAAACTTCTTATTTCAATTAATTAAATCTCATTAGACCGGTGAACAGATTTTAAAGGGTTTTAAAAAAAAGGGTAATATATATATATATATTTTATGTAAAGACTAAGGCTTCCTGGCACCATGTGTAAACTTAACTAAAACCCCAAATTAATTCTTTTGCAGGTAAATTGTGTAAATATGTTATTTAGGGTTCTTTCTTTATGTCAAATGAGCAAATTGTGACAATTTAATGTAAATTTGTTTAATCCTGCAATGTCTGGCATAAAACTGTCTCAGTGCTGCCCTCCTTGGGTTGAAAGGTGCCAACTGCAGTCACCAAGCCAAGCCTGGTAAAAACCAGTCCCTTGTTCTACACTTTGCTTCATCCAGAGGGTCTGCTGAGAAATGATTGTTTCCTGGAGGAGTGGACTCTGTTGATTTAGAAATTTGATCCAATCGCTAACGTCTGGCCCTTCATAGTTCAACACGACGAAGCTTAGTGTGAACAGTCATCCTCCAGGTTGCAGCAGAGTGATGGGTGCTTTCACCTGTCATCTCCCATGACACAAAAATAGTTTCTAGACTTGTCGATGTTTTTTTTTTTTTTTTTTTTGGCGAGAAAAAGTTTGTAGGAGGGTCTGAAACGTTCCTTACAGCAACAAAGCCATTAAGTTTCTACGTGTCAGGAAGGCACGTAGCCACGTCCATCAGTCTCTAAGCACCGCCTACTTCTGTGGAGTTTTTCAAATTATTTGGGAGTGGGGTTATGCTTTCACAGAGGGGTTTAGTTACACTTTGAAATGTCGACTGGTTCACAACACGATGTTCAGAATGTTGAGAAGTTTTTAATAAGTTTAAGGATTGCAAGATTATCAGAAAAATGTGTTTTTAAAGGTATTTCAAACAGCATCTGACAGCTTTTACAAGTAAAGTACTGACTAGTTTTTGAACATTGGGCTGCTCCGATAAATGGGTTGGACAATAAATCTGCACCGATTTCTTTAATTTTGGGACATTGATACTCACAGATCCATTCAATAAATTAGAATATTATTAAGAAGCCCATTTACATTTGAAACTTTATCACTAAGTGATAATTCTTTGAAACATTTGAGTGGAGTTACAATATGGCTTTCAGCACTTAATTTCCCTTTAGGATCAATAAAGTATTTCTGACTTTGAACACATTTTATAGACTAAATACACACAGATGAATGTTTGAAAGCCTTTATTTCGGTTAATTATGATTTTCCACATACAACTAATGAAAACGTACTTCAAATTAGAATCAGACCAACAACAAAAAAAAGAAAAGCAGAAATGTGGGCCTAATGAAAAGTATGTTTAATACCCGCTGAAAGGTTATTTTCAAAAGTGACTAGACAAACGAGACTCATCGGAACATGCGTTCTAATTTATTACGACTGTACATGAGAACCAATCCCCCCACCAAAGTCTTAAATCAGTCACTGAGGGAGGGCTGAGAGACACGCCCACACACCAGGTAAAAAAATAAATAAAAAGATCATCATTGGTCAAAATTTGAATTGGCAGGTCAGGCTTTTTAAAGATAGACGATTGGTCAGAAAACAGCAATTGTTGCACCACTAACAGAAACTCCTGCTGAAGAACAACAAAGTAGCATCTTCCTAGACAATATTTCTTTTAAATAAGGACATAACAGAATGTTTTCCACTAAAATTTCTTTAATAATGTAAAGATACTGAACAAGAAAAAAAAAAAGACATTTGGCTTGAAAATAACAGAGCATAAAAGTTGGTCACACAAGTGTAAAGTTTCTGATCCAGTGCTGCGGCTTGTTCAGTTAAACAAATAACTGAACCATAAATAAAGACAATAACACTGGGCTCGCCAGATTCCTGTGATTTATAAAAAATAGCAAAGCCAAATGTGTTACTCAAGCAATGCTAAGATCATGCAACACGTCTACGGAGCTGCAATGTTAGTTACGTCAGTAGGTTCCGATCCGAAAGGATATGCATTTGGTAAATTGACTCAACAGCTGCAAGCAGTAAATACTCGGTTGTGACACGAATCCAGCTTTTTTCTGCACTTACACACTTAACTCAACCGTGTGGGAAAACGATCCAATCAAGCACACACACACACAAAAGCCACAGTGAGTAGAAAATACACATACTGCATGTAAGACGCTAAAAATAAATCTTTTAACCTTAAATTACAGAGCTCAAAAAAATAAAAGTATTTCACAAGAAAAAGAAAGCATATAAAAATTAAATCTACATCTGCATATAAAAAAAGGAAAGATTTCAATAAGTTATAAGTACTTTTTCTTTTAATATGGTAACATTTTTTTTTCTCCTTTACATGTTCAAAAGTGACTAAAGATTGCCTAGCAACAATTCTATAATGTTAAATATCTAAATGAATAGCAGGCATGGGTCAAACAGCAAGGAAGGTTCCAGCTACTGGGAGAAACCGTCGGGAGGAAAACATCTATGTGAGGGGATGCAGTTTGCAAGTTGACCCAGGCTTGTTTAAACGTCACAGTGGGTTGGAGACCCTTCCACAGTAGCAGCAAGTAAACAGCTAACGCATCACAGTAACAAAGTAGCATAGAGGCAGAAAGATCGAGCATCCTGCGAGTTCAAGTGTTTCGACCGATGTCTGTGGCAAGTCCACATTTAGTCCAGCTGAGGTGGCAGGGGGAGTGAAGTTGCTGGAATCTCATTCAAAAGACAGATAGATGAGGTATAAAGAACCCACAGGGTGAATACATGGTCATGGCAAGGTTAAAGTTCACCCCCTTTCAAGCTGTGTGTATATATATATATATATATATATATATATACATGGAAGCTCTGAAAATGTGAACCTGTCTCTGTTACATGAGGGGGGGGCGTTGTAGCAATCGTCAAACATGGTAGGGGAGACTGATAAGAACACCATGAACTCCTCATTACACCAACCCCGACTCAAACAGGACAATGACCCCCAAAACCTACAACAATAATGAAAAAAATAATACGAATTTTGCATTAGTTCAGACACAAACCCCTTCTTAGTTTACTTTGTTCCTTTCACTTCATACATGCCAGTCTACATAGCAGTTAAATAACTGAACAGGGTTGTGACCAGGGGTTACAGGGTTGTGACCAGGGGTTACAGGGTTGTGACCAGGGGTTACAGGGTTGTGACCAGGGGTTACAGGGTTGTAGCTAGGGGTTACAGGGTTGTAGCTAGGGGTTACAGGGTTGTGACCAGGGGCTACAGGGTTGTGACCAGGGGCTACAGGGCTGTAGCTAGAGGTTACAGGGTTGTAGCTAGGGGTTACAGGGTTGTAGCTAGGGGTTACAGGGTTGTAGCTAGGGGTTACAGGGTTGTGACTAGGGGTTACAGGGTTGTGACTAGGGGTTACAGGGTTGTGACTAGGGGTTACAGGGTTGTGACCAGGGGTTACAGGGCTGTAGCTAGGGGTTACAGGGTTGTAGCTAGGGGTTACAGGGTTGTGACCAGGGGCTACAGGGC
>CAEFZX010030118.1:0-118183 GCA_903066825.1 Alfaro cultratus | reverse complement strand
GTGTGTGTGTGTGTGTGTGTGTGTGTGTGTGTGTGTGTGTGTGTGTGTGTGTGTGTGTGTGTGTGTGTGTGTGTGTGGGTATGGGTGTGTGTGTGTGTGTGTGTGTGTGTGTGTGTGTATTTGGTGTGAGTGCACTGGGGTTCAGCCCAAACCCAGCCTGCCTCTGAAAACACTCTGGGAAGCATCACAATCTGGTTTAATAGAGCTGAGGTTTCCATTTTAATCTTAATTTTAACAAAGTTTTGTAAACATTCAAAGATTTTGGAACTCTGCCTTGTGTGCATTTGGGTCGATGACATCACAAGACGCACACAATCAGTTGATCAGCAGGCATTCAGTGGCCTTACAGCAAATTAGCTTTTGTTAAATTGTGACATGCGCTCACCTGCCACTTCATAAGGTGCCACTGTCCAATTGTTTATGAACACCAGTTGTGAATCAGGCTATCAGACAAATCATTTAATTATCTAGAGGTGGTGAAAACTATGGAGGATGGATCCTGACATAGGAATATATAAACAGCTTGACAAAGCAATTCATGTGTATTTAATCAAAAATATAATAATTTTTCCTATTTATTTGATTACATAGTGTAACATAAATTCATATATTTTTTAGCATTTTCAAAACTAATAATTTAACATTTTTACTACTACGGTACTTTGAATTTTCTGTTGAATTTTCAATCTTTATTCATTCATCAGTTTCCTTTTTTATTTTTGTTAATTTTTTTTCATACCATGTACTTATTGGTATTTCCTTAGATATTTCATTATTTCATTTCATTTTATTGCAAATAAAGGACAAAGAAGAAAACAGGCGAGAAAATGCAATGAAGAAATATGACAAAATAAATCAATGCATGATTTAAGAAAAAAGTGACAGTAGATAAAATAATAAATAAACAATATAAACAAAAATAAAAATAAATAAATAATGAAAAAATAAACTGATAAAACAGTAAGACTGGAAATATGTGTTTAGATTTTCTTGGTCCTTTTAGGGACACTGAGCACTAATTGAACATCATACAAACACCACAGACGTCTTAATGTCTTAATGCTACTCATATCTATACTTTTATGACCACAGTGAATCCATCTTCTGACGGCTACTTCCAGCAGGAAAATGTCAAGAAACCTTAATCAACTGAAACTGGTAACACTGGGCTCCATAGCCACCAGGTATGAGTCCAAAAGAGCAAGATGTGGCAGAACAAGAGTTTTGCATCATGGATGTGCAACTAACAGCTTGCAGGAATGGGGACTCTATCAGCCAACATCTCTGAGGAATGTTTTCAACACAGACATCTTCAAGCAAAGAATTATATTTTTTTTAAAAAACAAAAAAAACAAAAACAAACATGGATATAAAGATTAAAAAAAACATGCAAAAAATACATAAACATACTAGAAAGTGTTCAGATCAGTAGTTTTATGCCTTGTGTTTTGTTACCAGCACTTCGAGTGCTTGTAAGTTTGTCTTTAAGAGGATAGATTTACAACCAAGACCCAGAACACATAGAAACAATAACATGACATGTTGTTCGATAGGTGTCAAACTATGTCTTAAAGAGAGTTTGATTGATTTTACAGAATCAATCATGGCTCATAGTTTTAATTTGATGCATCAACCATCTGTTGTGCAGCTTCTCAGTAACTTTAAAAACAAACAAGGGAGAGTGACCCCAAGCCTAAATTTAGTCCACGGAGAGAATGAAAAATGTTTTCATGAAGCAAACATTAGCAGGTGATAATCAGCTACATAATCAGTTATGGCAGTATTTACAATAGCTTGCTAAATGGCCCATTTACTGTTGTGTTTCTGTAATTAACACTAATGCTTTCAAAAAAGGAATCATTTAACTTCACCACATCTGATGAATGAGATATTTATTTAGGTTACTCCAAACATTATGATCTGGTATGGTCATAGCAACTCACTGCACTCATTCAATATAATAAAATGTTTATATGAAGTTATAGTTTGGCAGTCCTTGCCACACTGAGGTACGGCAGGATAAATAACGCTCCTCTGACAGTCACTTTTCAACCACAAAATATATTGGTCTGACTGAAATGCCAAAACAACAAAGGAGAAAAATTGCTGCAAATGAGCTGGCTGGATCAAAGTTGTTGGTGCATGTTGGTTGGAATGAAAATACTGGTGTTATGTTTTAAAGTGATGGAATAGATACAGTCTAATAAAAAAACAATGAAGGAGAAAACACAAGTGCAAACAGGAGGTGAATCAAGGCAGATGGACCAAGAAAATCTAGGTAGATGAAACATGAGAAAATGTGGAAAATATAAATAAAAGCAAGAGAATGAAAATTGATCTTGGCGACTGAATTCTGTTGTGGGTGTTTTGTTGCTTTTGTTGCTTTTCACAGAATGCGTAGCTACATGAAGGTAGCAGGGAAGACGTTACCATGTCGATGTCGCTGATCATCTGAGAGGTCCAGGTCTAACATGAGGTCATCTTCATCCAGTTCTGAGGAGCCCAGGTTGTTCAGCACATCCTGTTGAGCAAAAGGAAAATCACATACATCAAAGACATCACTTTATTTTCTTGAACTAAATAATTAAACCAGCTCTTCTGCATTTCCAATAGGATATACATTTTATCATTCCAGCAGGATCTGCAACGTGCATAGCTTTATTTTTGGTTGGCAAAAAATAAAACTAATTTTCACAATATTGCACGACATCAAACTATCAAACAATGCAGCTCATTTTATTATGATATTAGATTTTTCCCTCCTCGCCTTCACCCACTGAGATGTTTATTCCTTCTTCATTGCTTAGGAACCTCATAAACATATTGTGAGTCCTATTATCTTGGTATGATAACTGTTTTGTTTGAGAAAGCAATGAATATGACAAATGAGCCTGTAGTTTTGTGTAACATCTGTCAGCTTTCTATTTGCTCAATGAGCAAAAACTAGCTGCTGAGCAAACTAGATAAACTCTGCTAATCTGCAATTTTTAATTCCCATGACAACGAGATACAGCATCGCGCTCATGTAACTTCCAAAGATGGACTCCGAGTTTTGGTTTTATGATGCTTGCAAGCTCTAAAAATGTGCTCTTCTGAAAGAAATTATGAATATGTTAAAAACATTGTTGATGACTAAATTAAAACTCTTATCCCTGTAATGCTACTTTCCTTAACAGACTTGAACTAAATCAGGATCATTTTAAAAAGATAATTGAAAAAGACATGTTTCTATAGCCTTTCCTGAATTACAAACTAATACCCAGCCTATGCCTCTTCAAAAAGATCTAAGTGTGATTTTCTTGAATCCTCAGAAATCCTAAATGATCAGCAGCCTCGGGACTGTTGAGGGAAAGGCTGCATTTTAATACTGCCTCCATCCTAGTATGCCAAAGTCAAATTCAAAATTTGTAATGCTACATTGCTTGTTCACACACATATAATATTTTTAATAAAGAAATGTAATAATCTTAGCGTTATAATAATGTAGAAAGATATTGTTAATTTTGTTAGATTCATTCCAAAGATCAATGCTGCCCCCTAATGGTCATGTAAAGGACATTTGACCCCCCAAAAAAAGTTTAGAAGAAATCGATGATCCAAAATATGTCTGAATAATATCTGGAACTAAATTATGTACCTCATAATGCCAGTTAATTTAGAAGCTCCTAAACCAAATTAATAAATAAAAACAATGATGAATAAGAAAAATAAGATGCAGTTTCATCTTTTCTATGGATTAATTACCCTTATTGGACTTTGACCTTCAATAAATTTCCCTTGCACAATAATAAAACACACAGTAAAATCATGCATAATTTATTAAAGATTCATATCAATATTTTGACAATTAAAAACATTTAGTTGCTTTTCATGTTGTGCAATTACCCTCACTTATAAACGTATCTGTACCTGGATCGGAAAAACCGATTCACAGATCAGTCGAATATAAGTATAGACAACATGCAGCCAACTCTCTACTCTGATCTCCCACCTCTTGAAAGCAGCAGCCAGGGACAGTCGTGACCATTCAGCCATACCTCAGCAGAATTATTATCAGAAGCAATATGAACTGTACAGGCTGTGTATGATGAACATATAATATCACACTGCTGCTTTTCCCAATTGGAGGATCATTACAGAAAATAGGAGAGAAAAAAAAGTAAGACACTTCATTTCAGATTTTACAGCAAAAAGCTAAAACGGTATTGGAAAAGAAATGAAGAGCCTGTTTAATACTACAGAACAGAGATCGCATTTGAAGCTAAATTGCCCTTTTTAATGCACCTCTCTCTCCAGAGAAATATGATCCTACAAGCCAGCAATGTCACGTTTTTACCTCACATTTGTGATTTGATTGAGTATAATCCTTGAGTTAATAGAGATAATATTAGATTCAGGTCTCATTAAAAGATGGTTCCTTCTTCTAACTGCCAAGCAAAATGACACCCAAAACAGAGATCAGAGGAAGAATTCGTTTCTCTCGCTCCATTAAAAGACACTGGGTTCCAGTCGCATTCAGCCTAAATCAAAGAAAATTACATGTTTTCAGTGCTTTGGGTGGCAGAAGCGTTGAGATGAAGTGAGAGCGGTTTAGCTTTTCAGGCAGGTATTACAGCCTCCAGCAATAGAAAAATATACCAACTAACAAATGGCTTCAACCTGCCTGAGAAGGCACTTCCCAGCCACTTGTGTTTACAGTGTGCCTGAGGATACGGAGGATTGAACGTCCAGTCAAATTGGAAATCCATTTGTTGAATAAAACCCACATGACGGAGAAGTTCCCTCACGCAATCTCGAAGTTTATCATCTGGCATTTGTCATTTTCCAACAACGGCAGAACAATGTATCAAAATGGAGTCATTACTCATTGCAAAATCAAGGCCAACACGCAACTAATACGAAACATTGCAGGTTAAATAGTTGGTTTGCTCTGTTGAGAACAAACCTTAATCTTAAAGGATTAGTGTCCTAAGTGCTGAGATAGCTATTAAAAGTGGCTGCCAGAGAGAAGGCTAAAGCAAAATAAATATATATCTGAATTCTTTCACAAATGATCATTTTATATGCATTCTCCCTTCCCAGGATAAAGTGGAAACGGCATACTCTATACTGAGACAGTTTCATGTTGCATTAGTCATAGCAACAAAAGGTATAATGTATAATATTTGCTGCCGTTGATTTATCCTTGGCGTTCTTGAGATTTTAATGAGCATGTTTGCTCTTTAGTTTTTACTTGACTATACATAACCTATAAAAGCTGATAGGGGCATTAAAGCTTGGTATTTTTATCCACAGAGGAAGTAATTAACCAAATAACACAGCACTAAAAAAAAGGAAAGAAAAATGACAAAGATTGGACACTAAGAAAATACCCTAGAAAATGTACTGAAATGAGTTATGACTGTGTTTTCTATTTACTGTTCATTCATGTACCATAAATTTAAATACTAAGAGAAATATTGCTCTTCATCCTTTGACTTTTTCCAGACAGCCATGATGAGATGTTTAAAGGTACTAAATAGGGATGAAAAATATGATGATATTTAATCATAAAGGATTAGCTCTTATGGTAGGATCACTTCCTTCCTGTGAAATGTCTGAGATAAATTATCTCAGCTTGAAAGAAAAGTATTAAACCATCCAGAATTTGTGCAAGAAAAAGAACTCAATGAAAGTAGATATAAGTGCAAACAAAAGATAAAACATGGTAATAAAGAAAATTAAAACTGCAAAGCCAAATTTTATGCAAATAAAAGCTTTCTTCTGCTAGAAGAAGTGATAGCTAAAACCCATTTCCCAGAAAAAAAACAAAAACAAAAAAACGCTCCAACCAGTAGTTTTGGTGAACATATTTCCCTCATGTTTTGAAGACTTATAACTAAACCAATAAAGACACTTTTCCTTTCGTCTAATAAAGTTTGACCAAACAGAAATGTCCCAAACACGTGCACTTTGAATCCACTGTCAGCTCATTTTCCTACTAATTTTTGGGGATTTTCTGCTTCAGATGCCTCCACTAAAGCTGTTCACTGCCAGATTAAACATTTTGCAGAGAAGCTGTGTAAGCATAGATTTTGACGTCATGGTCATGGCTTTTCATCCACAGTACAAGTACAATTATATTATCTACAACTTCAAAAGTTAATAAGTGACTTTAATTTATACTTAGAATTATTATGAATCTTTTATTTGATTTAAAGATCACATCTGTTGACAAAATCCTAACACAGAGAAATTGTCATATTCTGTTCGGTGATGTTCTATGGACTTCTTTTATTTCCCTCCCTTTTCTTCCACTTTATAAAATGGCTTTTTGCAGCAGGAGAACACTTTACCTGCGTGTTGCTGTTGTATTCCCAACAAATAACAATATAAAATAAAATACAGTTTTTGAGTTTGACAAAACAGCTTGAGACTGAAGAGTACTCCAACTCTTGAGCATTAAATGTCAATTGTACTAGATAAGTTGGTAAGATCGAACTGGATGAAAATCTGCTCAAAAATGTTTTTGTCATTCTTGTATGCAACATGTTTTCATGTAGAAAACTTGTGCTAAAATTTTGGTGCTTGTTTACTGAATATTACAAGATTTTGCAAGTTACAAACCTTTAATATTTTTTGACAATTATAAATATCTAATAAAAACATGGGGTTTTTTTAGAGCTATTTGGACAAAGTATTAGGGACAAATATTAGCTAGAATGTTGTTTTTCTACCGTCTGGCAGTAGCTATTACTATCTGTTCCAACGATAAAGTATCCTTATCTTTTGTATGATTAATTCAAGAGTCACTTATAATAATTCCCCTCTATGCACTCTAAACAAACTGGAGAGCATGGAAATAAAACGAATGTTAAATTGGGACAATGTCTAGCAAGCAGGGTGTTATGCTACTGTTTAAATGCACATAAAAAAAACAGGAAGGGAGAAAAGAAATGCTGTTGGGCTGTTTTGTCATATTCTGTGTGTCATTCAAGCTACTAACAAAAGTGTTTGTTCTGGGTGTCTCTGAGATAGGAGAATATTTCATGTAATATTTCCTTTGTGAGCAAGTTCTGAGTGTAATCACCACCAGACTGTCAAAGTATTATCTTCACTGTCACTGATAGACTTATGAGAACCCACAGCTACAAATGCTGGGAACATAAATGTTTCACAACTTTTGAAATGATAAGAAGAAGAAAAAAAAATCAATAGCAGGCAGAATGAGATCAATGGCACTGCTTCTCATCACAGAAGTACTGTAAATAAATTGGGCATTTATCATTGCAGTCCAAATCTTGATTCCTTTCTTGGTTTACTCTGGAGCCACATAGTAGAAGGAAAATAAGTTATGTCCATGCTATTGGGTAAAAACTGCAATGACAATATTGATTAAGATGAACCATTTCTTTGCCTTGGCATGATGTCCCATCCTCTCCATGAGATAAGAGTCTCCACCACCAGAAATATAGCAGAGGTACAGGCTTTAAAGGCCACTGAAGTCCTTACAAGTGGCCAAATACATTATAGAAATGCAGAGAGTTGATATATAACACTTATTATATATCAGTTCAATATCCGACCACATGCAAACAGTTCTTTGCAAAGGCAGTGTTACACAGGCTGATATTGAGGTCACTGTTGATATTGGATACATTGGGCAGCTCTAGCTCTCACAAATATTAAAGCACAAATACCAAACCTAGCAAAAAGATGATTTCACCATAGTAGGGAACATGGAATATAGATAGCACCAGTTATTTTAAACTTTTAAATTGTTGCTTTGAATGTAGGAAAGTACAAACTTAGGAAAATAGGTTTTTTTATAGCTACAGTATTTATGATTCATTGTTCGACTCAACACCTGTCTGGCTTACCTGAACGACATGCTCTCTTGTCTTTCCCATTCTGAAAACAACTGTAGAGTACTAATTAATGTTTCCATATAATGAGGCTTATGATGAACAAGCTGGTATTAAAATTTTAAAGTAAACATTAGATTTTGTACTTTCCTCAGTGACTCACTGTGACATTTTGCTACTGCAGTAAAAAGAGGGGTTTATTCTGAGGTTATTTACATCTTAACCAAAAGTGCTAATAAGTGTGGAGGGCGTTGTATTCATAACATGTTATTGCTTGAATACCATCATTGTATAACACTAGAAAAACACTAGGCCAAGGTTAAGATAAATGTGTCTAAATCCTGAGGTTTTCATTAGCTACAAGCGCATAAAACTGACCAATAAAATTTTACGAAGCAAAGGGAGATAGGATATAGTTTAATATACACTGCCGGGATTCTACCTTTCCTCCATTACTCAGGTCCAGAAGGGCACTTCATAGGTAGGGAGGAGGTGAGAAAGAGATTATACAATATTTAGCAAAGTGGAAGTGGAGAGGCAGCAGCAGTCTATAATATACACTGTAATGTGAAGCGTACATCCCTGCTCTGTGTAATCTCCCAGAGGAAGCTTTTAGTCTCCGGTAGAATAAATGGGATTGATTTAAACTGGTTTGCCTCCTATGGAGCTTTCCTGTGCATGTTGTGGGAAAAGCAGCCCAGTCACAGCTAAAACCTATTGGCAAAAACAAAAATGGATGTTGCTAAATCTTGCACCAACAAAGACTGCTGCAATGTGAGCAGGCAGACAAAACACCAGGCTTAAACCTGTTAGATGACTGGAGAAGTTTTTCTAAGTACTCCACACATTCACACTCAATTTAAACTTCTAACATTTCCCTTAAATAGGATGAAGTCAAGAACAGCCTTTTGCTTATTTTTTCACATTTCTGATTACTGTCTAAACATCATTTCAGTTAACTAACATTGCACTAATAGAAGCGCATAGTCCATAAAGGTGTCATGTTGTTTAAATGTCAACCACTTCCTCTTTGTCCTTCAAAACGTTTTGTTTTTGTGTGATGGAGAGGCAAAAAGGGAAGACGAGTGTACTCTAAATTCAAGGAACGCCTTTCATATTTTCATGTTCAGGGCCACAGGCACTGACTCAATCAGCAAGCGTATTAGAGGGGATATTTTAGTATTTTACCAGAGTATTCTAGCAGCTGGCTATAATTACAGTAAAATTGCCACCACTCATTCTAAACTCTTTAGGACTGCTGCTCATTGTGTGGCTGCGAGAACAAATTTGGAAGAACATGCAAATTTTTATTATAAGAAAATCCTTAAGAAATGTTTATTTGGATAAAAGCAGATGGTGTCTCAGCTGAAGTTGCAGAATAATTGTTTGGAGATTAAATACCTGTGAGTTCATTTGTATATCTTCCCTCTTTTCAAATGTACTAATAATTTTTGAGACAATGGGTAAAAGGAATAAAACAGTAGCACTCGGTCAAATTTGGTAATATTACACATTTCCTAAAACATACACTTAAAAATACCACATTGCTAAAAAAAAAAAAAAACTAACAGTAAAATGCAGATGTCAGCCATCAGTCCAATAACGAGAATACAGAATTGTACCAGGTTTGATTGGAGATGTATTTTAACACCACATGTGAAATCACAAACTCAAAGCCACTTATGTGTGAAGGAAAATAAAGTCTATACCTATTTTTTTCTTACCACCACACATTGCTGTAAGGTCATTTCAATGCATAAGCGACCTCATTATCACTAAAGTGTCCATCTGCTTATTGATTATGACACAACACCTTGAGCGGTAAATCGAAGAGCAGGCCAAAGTAGCTGAGCAGACTTTAAAACCATCATTTTGGAGTACATTTACCATCATGAGTATTGACACCAGAAAAAAGTCAGAGCAGCACAAACAATATTTAATTTAAAATGCGCCCATCACTAAGTGAGTTTGGAGGTTGTGATTCTTGGTTTGTTAACCAGCAGATTTGTCGTGTGAATGCAATGAGCTTTGTGAATTAACCTGTTGCACATATTTATTACATTTTCTATTTCAGATGAAACATTTTGAGTTTTGATAACAAAAAGTTTAAACACTTAATATAATCACATTCAGTCCATGATCAAATTTCTGCAAATTTCATATCTACCATTTACGATCAGCCATTAGGTCACATTGAGCTCACACCAAAACAACAAAGAACCAGGTTCACAAGAGACAAATGCAACAATTAAACTTTTGTCAGTTTCCACTTTGAGAAGTAATGACAAACTAAGTTAAACAAGCCAACTTATCCACATCTTGCTGATGTATAAGAACAGATGCTGAAGATTCACTGAAAAGCAGATAAATATTTACATTTATCGACCCAAAAACGTATTCATAGATTTTTTTTAGCTATATTATGTATGCAGTATTTTTTTTCTTTTAACTGCAAGACACTTATTTAATTTTATGAACATTAAGGTACTTTGTATAGAAATATGTACAAGCTAATTTCTTACTAGACTTAAGAAATGTTTAATTGTAATAATTTTTTTGCTTAGTTCACCAGCAAAAGTTTTCACTAATCTTTTTGAATTATTAAAATTTAATATTTGGTTTAAGCTGTTTTGCATTAACAATTTAAAAAACTGAAGAAATAGTACAATAATATATTAATAACTGAGCCTGACCTACAATTTAAGGGCAGTGAAATAGTTTGTCAGTGTTTGTATTTATGGCGCAACCTAAACAGAGAGAAACAGCTTCAGGCTTACCAAACTTCCAAGTTTAGAAGACGAGGAGTTGTTTCTGTGCTTGAGCAGACCATTTCCCTCCATGCCTGGGGCATCTCTGTAGTTTCCATGGACACGAGGCCCACCGGCCCCCTCAGATGAGGAGCGCAGTCGCCTTTCCATCCGCATCACCTCGTGGTAAGGGCTGGCACTGCTGCACACAGAAGCTACACAAAGGATGGCAAGAGAAACAAGAGAGAGATTTGTAGAAATTAGATGACACTGTTGAGATGCAATATTATTTTTATTAATTTCTAATGTGGGAGGATCCATCCCTCCAGAGAATGAACCTCCTTTCATAAAACTAAATGACAAAGTCACTTTTACTTATTCAGCTTTTTAAACAAAGTTAAATCCTTCCTTCATGAAGTTGTTTGGCTATATTGGTTTTGCTCAGACTGTTTTTATTGTTTTGCAATAATCAAATTTATACAGACTCCCCACAGCTAGATTGTTTTGTAACAATAAAACTGAAGAATGAACACCAGATTTCAGAGGGAATATTCCTCAGAAAAACAAGAGGAAGGTGCCTATAATTGCTCTACAGTGATTTATCGAAAATTAGAAGCGAAACAGAGAAACAATACCATATCCTTTTATGGTAATAACCTGTTACAGAGCAACAGGTTATTAAAAAAAAAAGGACTTCATGCCAACTGTTTTTTCTGTGCTTTCGCACTCCGCCCACTTGCACACATACTGCGCTTTTCCAGAGTGTAATAAAGGGCTCGTTCTTAAACAGCTCCTTTGTTGTAAACTCACTCAATAAAATAGGATAAGATCCGTAGCAGAAAGAAGTCCTGAACATTTTGCCATAGTTTCAGACTCTTATAACCATAGACATTTACAGCACATGGGGGAGCAACAACAAAAAGCCTGCAATACTGAATCAATACAACAAATCTCTGTAGTTAAGGGATCCAACAGCAGATAATGGCAGGTTGTTCTGCCATTTGGGCAACTTTGTAATCCACATCATTTATTGTGCAGTTTCAGCACTCAAAAGAGCAGTTTCTAATATTGCAAAAATAAAACTGCAAGTATAAACAGTTAAACCCAAAATTATTCATAACCCTGGCAGATTTACATTTTAAATTGTTTTCATCAACAAAATGAAAACAATTTTCATTTTGTTGAAAATGAAAATTTTCAACAAAATGAAAATTACCTGACTCATACGCATCAGGTATGAGTATGAGTAAAAGAATAATGTACTTATTTTTGTTTTATTTTAATAAATTATGGGGACTAAATTAAGGGACTGTGACATCAATAGTTTTGTTGACACAATTTTTTTAAAAATGTTTTTTGTTTTGTTAAACATTTGGTAAAAAGGGCCTAATAAACAGGAGTACTTCAAGCTAAAAATGGGGGTCTGCAAGGTTTATTGAACACAGAAGCACAAGCACACAACAAGACGACACCCAGGGGCTAAGAATGAGCCGACACAAAGGACAAACTCCTCTCAGGGTTTTTAAAGCTGCAAAATTCCCTCTGTGAAGTCTGGGATGTTCTCTGTCTACTACATTGTCCGCTGAAAAAATGCTTACAGAAATATTTAGACACAAATCTGGGTTCATGTTAGACTGAATAAAGCAGTTTCTGCCTATGTGGATGTGCAGGCTTAATGCAGTCAACGATATCCTTTTCTTTGTGCCTGTTTCTAAAGCCTTTTACAGGACAGATACGTTAACATCTCAATAAATTAAGAGGAAATCCTTACTGATACAATAAATGCACTTTGAACGTTAACATGCAAATGTCTCCATTATTGCATTTTAAAAGAAACTAATTATTTTTCCTCTGGAGTTCCATTCACAGCTAAATCAAGGAACATTTTTTCTAATTTAATAACATAACTGGCATTCATAAAATTATTTTTATGTTTGGTTTTTAAAAGCAGAAAAGAACAAAATAAGGTTTAAAAAAAATTGTAAATTAAAATTCAGATTTTCAGATAATAGTTTAAAAACTTGTTGATAGATTTTTAAAAAGCGCACATCACAAAATTTGACCAGGATATTTTGCAGCAAAAAGCAAAGAATTAGGATTTGTGGATTTTTATAACTGCAAAATCTGTGGTTTAAAATGAATAAATCTGTAGAGCTATGCAACTGTAACAATAAGCTGAAGATAAGATTTTTTTTATCTCTCATTTAGTAAGAGCCAACAGTAGCCAAGCTAGAGGCAGAAACAAAGAATGTCAAACCTGTTTTGCAGCTGCAAAGGTTTTTTTTTTTAACAATCATCTTCAAAACTTTAAAATATAGAATAATTTAGAAGCCGACACAAAAGCTTCTAAATTCTTCACTGGAACATGTTCCATGTTCCAGTGTTAATTATCTGTTCTTCAACACAACTTTAAATCCCCATTGTTTAGTCTGCAATACCTACAAACCTGTAAAAACTTTAATGACCTTTCTCAGGGTTTACCTGATCGTTTGTATTATTTAGAATAATTAAAACTGAAGAAGAATGAAGCAGAACTAGCATTGCTTCACCTTCACTGCCAAATAAATGTTTTCCATCAGACAAAGCTCTGCAGTTGCCTGGAAATGATTCAATAACCCTCATCACAAAGGAATGTCAGACAGGTCTGAGATTCAGTGGAATGGATTCCCAGACATGAGTCTAGTCTGTCTCTCTTTTCTAAGCCAAGTGATTATTCTGGCAGTGCTACTGAGCATCAGTGACTCTGCATGTAAATCTGTGATTCCCTCTGTTGTTCTGAGTTTTGTACCTGCATGTGGTTTCCTCAAATGAGAGGACCTGGGTTCGTGGCAGCCGCAGAAGCTTCCTCTTTCTTGAAGAGAGAGAGTGTGTCTCGCCCTCCTATCCGTTTTCTCGGGGTTTGAGTGACAGCCCTCGCTGCGCGCCCCACACACCTCGCTCTCACTTGTGGTCTCGGTGTGGTAGCCTGCCTTTCTCTCCAGCACCAACTTCTTCCTCTCCTCTACTGAATCGCCTTTCATTGCCTCCTGTCTTTCCTCTTCCCTCTCTTTCCTCTCTTCCAGTGATTGTTCCCGCAGAGGTGGGCAGGGTACAGCCGTCTCTGGCTCGGACAGGGAGACAGCCGTTTCATAGTCTGTGTTGTTGGCTGTGCTGGTGTCAGGGAGTAAGGGTTTCTCAGTGCTGGACTGGACTGGGGTGAAGAAAACCTGAGGAGAGGATATTTTATTGAATATGTGTAAAAATATGCTTCAGAGAGAGAGATGTTACTGCTACAGCAAGTAATAAGTAAGTGAGTGTTAGAGAATGTCCACAGGTGAAGTTACTTCATATTTAAATAGCGAATAGTGAAGAAAATAGCACTTTAGTTCGCAAAACTTCTGCTTCGTAAATATGTTCTGTTTTTGAGAGTTAGGAGGAGAACTGACACAACAGTACCTTACAGAAGAATAAAAAACTATAACTTTTCACGAAACCAAAAACTTCTGGTCCAGAATTTTGATTTGAAGCTTACAGTAAGTTTAGGTAAATATATAAAAACAAACTTTGGTTTTCCAAAGGGCTGCAACTTACTACTTTTTATATTATTTACAATGGAAAGGTCAAAAACGTCAGCAGTTGCTGGATATTCAAAGCCAAAAGAGACAAACATCAAAAGAGTTTCAGGTGTGATTGCAGCAATGTTGCAACAACACTGTTCTACTAATTATTTTTATTTACTTATTTTTTTATTGGTAAGAGAAAATATGTTGTTTTCCTTCAAATTTACATTATCCCCTACATTGTGTTGCTCTATATAAAGAAAATGCTTTCAAGTTTGTGGTTCTAATGTGTAAAATGTAAATTTAAAGAGACATGAATACTTTTGAAAGAAGAAGAGAGTTTGTGAGTATCTCCAGAGAGATACTGAATCCAATATTTTCTTCTCAAAGGTCAGAAAGTGAACATAAGAGCGCACAAGAGTGCGAACCTACTCAATAAATGAATTTTCTTTTTGAAGATTGTGACGGGGAATAACACATATTGTATCTGAGAGCCTCTTCAGTTTTTTTCCCTCCAAGCCTGAGACCTTTCAACAAAAGGGTGATTCATACCATTTTTTTGGCCAGATTTCAAACTTCAAAGAATAATCGCAAACATTAAAATTCTAAACATAAGCAGGGAAAACTCAGTCTTTGGTTTTCATCATGCACACTTAACAGAGAGAGCCATAACACCCCCGCGGTGTTGTTCTAGTATTCCAAATACACATTTATGATTGTGGCAGTTCTGTTTTTACAATCTTTCTACATCTGTTTGTTTACAAATGGATTCAGTCTCTAAACGTTACATGTTTGTAGATCAGTACCAATAAGCCAGGCTTAATCAATGATTGTGTGAAATGTACTGAATCACTGAACAAGGGAAATCTGACTCAGATTAACGCTTGTTGAATAAAAGTACCTGAGAGGTGGAGACTGCCACGCTGAGGTTCTCAGGTGCAGCTGGGGGATCAGGTGGAGCAGCATCAGCAGGTGACTCAGACACACAGACAGGCCCCGAGTTCAAACCGGATCCTGGACTGGGAGCCGGGAGTGCGTCCACCTCCGACACAGAGTCTTCTGTTATGGGCATGAACTCTGAGGGAGTGATGGCTGTTGTTCGATCTTCTGAAATTATGGGGGACTGAAGCGAGCTCTCACCCCCTCCTCCCATTAGTTCTCCAGGACATGACCCAGGTGTGAGGCCCTCTGGCCCAGGTGTGACAGTGGCAGAGCTAGGAGGTTCCAGGTTGACTTCTGGAGGCCTGTGGTGGTCGGACATGCGAGAGAAACGGTGATGGGCTGAGAATGACTTAGGCAGTAGCTGCTTCTTCTGCCTCGAAGAGCGTTTGTTGTTATTACTGGCCCCGCTGAAGTCGTCGAGGAACCCCGAGTCGTCACCTTCATTGGCTCCAGAGCTGCTGATGCAGTTGATGAACACGTTTCGATTGGCTGCCGACGAGGATGAGGAGGCCTTGTCAAAGTCCTCAGTCTGCGAGCGTGGGATTTTCTTTTGCTTGTGGCTCCCAAACCCAAATGAGTGGCGCGACTTTGAACGCCTGCCACCCTCGCCGAATCCTGCGGACGCCGACGAAGTTACCGTCTGTTGGTTGTTTCCGTTTGCATCAGTGGTCTGTGTCAGGGGGGGCGTGAGGTTCAGGTTGATGGGCTGAACGCGTGGATCGCTGTTCCTCTTAGCCGTGAAACTGAGAGATGGCGTGCGAAACAGGCTCCGCCGTTTGCCGGTGCTGCCCGAGCTGGAGTTGGTGCTGGAGGGCGAAGAGGTGTGAACGCCGTTTCCCACTCCCCCCGAGGATGGGGAGGAGGGGAGGGACTCCTGCCGCTTGCTGGCGCTGCGGCGGAAGATTGGCAGGCGTGAAACAAGTGTGGAACGCCGTGAGCCCGATTCACCCATGGAGAAGCTGAGGCAGTGAGGGACTCTGGAGAAACACACATGCATCACAAAAAATTAGCAAAATAAATATGACACTTTAACAGGCAATAATTTTCTGCAGAAGATATTGAGAAAATCAAAATAGTAAAATAAGGGGAGGAATATTTTCCTTAGTTTGCCTTGCTACCACACGTCTTTTAAACTCTGCCCACAAATTTTCTTTTGATAGCCAATCCAGAACATCCACTTGGTTGTTTTTAAGCCTCAGTAACCAATTTATCAGCAGTTTTAGTACTGATAATTTCTATTTGGAAAATTTATTTGCAACTTTACCCTCAATGCTGATGTCTTGTGATGATATTTTAAGTGTTTAAACATAACAATGTTATCTATTTGAGTGTATTCATTAATTGGAATTACTTTTATGTTGCTTTTGAAGTATTGCTTTCTTCCTCTAAGTGCCTTTTCAGCCCATATCAGTACAGCACTCAAAGCAAGGTTCTTTTAGCAGCTTCAAAGCTATGTTTTTGTTCAAGGTTGATTAGCACGTTTTTTTCATATCTGGGACCTAGTACCTGTCTCTTCACTATCCAATTTGATACCTGGACATTTCTATGCGGTTTCTACTTTGACCTAATTGTTTGAACAGATTAAGCTGCCACCTTTACTGGAAATTGCACCTAAGATTAACCAGAATTGTACAAGTCCACAATTATCTTAAACAAGTTTCTTTGAAAGAGTTGGAAACGGTTTCTACAACATTTCTACCTGCTAAATCTACATATTTAAAACTGCCAGAATAGAAAGAAGATTTTTTAAAACTTAATTGTCCATTGTTTTTAATCAATAACTTAATTGCAATCTGTCACAAAATGTGAATGTTTCATGTAGAAACATAAACCTTCAGCCCCGAGGTGATAAAAACTCTAATCCACCTCATTATTTGCATATGAGGTGGGAGGAATTGACTTTCTGTTAAGGATTCATCATCCAGCTCCAGTCAGAAGTTACCGACACTCATAAAGTTGGGCTTTTACATTGTGATCAGAACTGTTCTGTAGTTTGGTGGGTGGACTGATGATACATAAAGCATGTTGTTGAGGTTAACCTTTCTGAGACAGATTAGACAGCACTGAGTTTAGAATATAGCTTCAATTATCTTCAATGCAAGGATGTTTTGTTTCTGGAGAAGGCCTTCTTCTCACAGTTGCTCCATGGTTATACAAAAAAAATTTCAAAATAGTAAAGCATTTATCTTTCATGGCGGCATATAAACTTCTGACAGGAAGTGTATTTCTGTGAATACTAATTGACACGTAAATGAAGCAAAGACACCACTAATCCATGAGATACTTCTATCTTTGGACAGAATACCTGGTCAACCTGCACAGTCTCAGTTTAGCAAATCAAAGCTGTTCACACGGCTTGCTAAGCATCGGCATGGTACTGTATGAAAACAAAAAGAGCCAATTCTGATACAGATCCTCTCTGCAGGTACAATAAGAGGAATATAAATCAACTTCGGTTTTGAACTGAGCAAACAAGTAGAAAAGTCGATTATCTCTCACCTCTGTCCCAGAAAGCAGAACTAAACATTATTCATTAAACCTGCATGTACGAACTGTAACTACAGCCAGCAGGTCTTATTGTTTGCACATTTTAAACACAGATGGTGTCCAACTTAAGTATAGCCAATTAATTCCAGTGTTTTCAAATGTTTTCTTACACAAAGGGGGATTACTTACACTGCAATCCTGCCAACACTGATGAAGCTACCTTCTAACGTCCGAGGCAACTGAAGTGTTTTGTTTTTGGTCTCTGTGTAATAAGATTACATTAACCCCCTACAGTGAAGTGGCTAATTAGAGTCTCACCTTCTGGACAGTAAATTCGATCAAGTTCTAAATGTGATGCTGATCGATTTTTCTAAAAAGTTTACACAACGCATCGGATGCATGGGTCCATAATTGTAGCTAACAGCTGTGGCACAACATTCACCAACAAACTAAGTTTTTTTTTTTTTTTGACCAACTTGAAAAAAAAATTTAAGAAGTAGAGAAGCAAACAGCTGTCCATATAACTCACTACATCATCAGCATTGAGGGGAGTCAATTATAATTGCTTCATGTGTTAGTTGATGGAATGGATGCACACATATAAATAGCTAAAGCACATGGATCAGTTCTATAGCAAGAGAAAGTAGAGAAGACACAACAGGCCCTCCCCATGCACACATCCTCAGCCAGCTGTCTTCCCAGATCAGCTGGGATCGCCTCCAATACAGTAAAGAGGGATGCCTGCCAGAACCATTTGACCTGGTGACTGACCTTTGACCCTAGCTCATTAAGACAGGCTTACAATCCTTTAGATGGTTATACCAGAGTTAAAATATATCCAGAATACATCATGTAGCTTATCGAAGACGGATGAAAAAGGACACTAACTTGAAGATTATTCAGATTATGCTATTAGTGGCGAATTATACTAGGTGACCAGTAAACTGGTATGAAGAAATATTTACTCACAGGTAAGTACTGTTTTGTAATGATTTAATTATAACTAGACTAATCCAAACCTGTGTAAAAAGTCTTTACTTGATCGGTCACAGTTTTTGCTTCAGGTTTTACTAGCCACACCCTGGCTCGATTACGGTTTGACTCAAATAAAGCCTGTCTGAAAACATTAAGGAGGATATGAGATCTCAAAAAAGAACTCCTCATCCCCCGGTCTAAAGAAACTCTTCAACAGATGAGAGACAAAGCTGCTGACAGACATCAGTTTGAAAAGACTGCTTGGTTGCTTCACGGCCTGGATGACATGCAGTAGTTGATGGTATACGTTCTATTCTCTTTCAGAAAATCCTGAGGAAAAAAGTGGGCATTCATAAGTTTGTGACCTTGAGGTCAAGTGCACTTGCACTATGCTGCTTCATATAGATCCAAAGAACATCAGCCAGTCCAACTCTGATGGTTTAAAAATGAGATGCTGAGGCACGACCTTAAGAAGAAGCTGTTTATGCTCAACAGCCCCCAACTCCAACCAACCCACACTGTCAAGGGAGTAGAAAAGTTAAATCATTATAAAATACATCAATATTTCAGCTTAAATGTTGATGTGTAAACTGCTCAACATGAAGTGTGCCCAGGTCAAATTCAAATAAGAGTTGAATGAATCCTTGGTTTGGACTGACTAGTTTGCAAACTTCCTCCCTGCTTGGCCAAAGAACAAAAGGTACGATTATTTGAGTTAGAGAAGCAAAGCTTCATACCAGTTCCTCTTTCCTTTTCCTAGTTATTGATAGTTCTGCTATACTGGACAGTAAACACAAGTTCATCTGCTGATCATTTGCATAATTTCCTCTTTCAACACAGAAGAAGAAATTAAATAGAAAAACAGTAAATTATTCTAAAACTAATAATATTCTTTTGCAGAATTTATAATACTAATCAGCAGGTTTCTAAATTGCTGTTGTTGTTTTTTAATTCCACATTGCCACACCTAAAATGAGCACATCACTGGTACTAAACAAATAAGGGACAATTTGAGCGTTGCTGTCCTTTTTGTGTTTTCTAATCACAACACTTTAACACTGGTTAACAGTCTCATATTTAAGCTCTATTTGCTTTCCAATCCAATATTGTTGCTAGTGCCCAGAGATTCATTTGCTTTACTCAGGTTTAAAGGATACTTAGATTTGTGTGTGTCTGTGTGTGTGTGCTGGGTGTAAGTAACTGGGTGTTTCCAATAAAACAAGTTCTTAATGAGTAGCAGAAACCACATACTGTAGTTCACACACTCTGCGGTCTTTTCTTACATCACACTGCTCTTCTCACAATTCACTGAATGATGGAAATAGAATAATTTATGTAAGACTCTACGTTACATAATATGTCCACAAAGCGTGAGTTTGACAAAAAAATATAAACAGATAATTTCCTAATGAATTCCAAGAAGTAAAAATTTACCAATCAGGCTTATTTTTAAATATTTTTGTTGTTTGTTTGTTTTGTTAGACGCCTGATCTGCCAATTACAATTCTGGCTGATTCGACTTTTCGAAGGAAGGCAATTCCAGCCTTTGAGGTTATTATCCTGCAGATTTTAGATTTGTGCAGGTTGTAAATTAGCTGATTTACCTCCGGAGGTCACCACGTTCTGAGGAGAACCTGGAAATCGTGAATTAATTTTAATTATCAAAGAGATGTCTAAAAGATCCAGGACACTGACTGCCGGGAACCAGAATCATTCAATCCTGTACAGATTGTATTGAGCACAAACTCATTTAACTTTAAGTGCTTTAACTTAGAAAATGTAAACTTTTATCATAAAAAAATGTGTTGCAGATCCAAAGTGCATCTAAAAATAATCACTTATTGACTGAAAAAAGTGGGAGTTTTCAGGTGTGATTTCTTTACTGAAAAGGGGAGACATGCTGATTGTTTTTTGGAGGGAAACAAACTCTAAATTTGTTCCAGTATGTTTCTTAAAAAAAAAAAAAAAAAAAAAAAAAAAGGCAAAGTTCATACTGGAAGAATCTGTATACCTGCCTAGTATGTAAATCTGATAGCAGCAGTCGATGCATCATTATATCAACCATGTAACAAAAAGGTACATAAATAAACATAATGATAATAACTTCGCAAAAAAACAGGTTGTGAAATTGAACTGGCAAACATGTTTCAGCTTAACCTCCTCATTGAACCACAAACCACAAGAAGTATCACAAGCTCTTACAATAAATACTGGCATCTTTAAAAGTTGTCCTGTAACAGTAGCTGCGAAACCTTGGTGTATATTAACAGCTTGTTAATCTTAGTGATGGGCCTTAACGTGTTTACAGTGTAATAAAAGGCCATTCAAGATATCCGATTGCTTTATATTCTATCCAGAAATCAACCTTAGCTATCAAGCATATTAAACAGTCTTCATGGATAAGCTGCAGAGATTTAAGAGCAGCTAACTAGCAGCAGCAGCAGCAGCCCTGCTGGACGCCACAACTGTCAAACCAACATCGTCAACAACGCTTTGAAGCCTAAATCCCACACCAGCTAGCCGCCTCAATGCGCTCCTACTCCAGCGCTCATGTGTCCCCTCACGTTGCATCCAAATTAAATGATAGTAGTAATATAACAAGTGTCCGGAAATACAGTAGAAGCCCCGGTGGCTCAGGCGGTCATTCAAGCTAGCAGCAGGTAGTGGACAAACAAGCGGCCGTCATCGCACGTACATTACCTTCAGCGCCTGGTCAGAGTCTTTACCGAGGCCCGTCAACCGGGGGAGATATGCGTCCGCTTTGTGTTTAAAATGAGTTAGTACTGGCATGAAGGTGTCAGGGGTCTCACAGCGGCATCGGAATTACACTAAAGGGTGCACCTTGTGAGGCGGTGACGCCGAAATTACACCTCAGTGACGGAGAGTCGTTTTCCTCCTTCCGCGTTGCAGACACTGACAGCGAGCCTGTGCGGCGTGACGTCCATTACTCCTCCTTCCTCTCCTCCTCCTGCTGCTGCTGCTGCTGCTGCTCCTTCCTCTCCTCCTCCTGCTGCTGCTGCTCCCTGAATTTTCTTCTTGAAATTTATTGGCGGTTCCCTGAATTTTCAGCAGTTGATAGATTAATTAAGATCAACATTAAAGATGACCACAGATGAATAAGGTTGTCTTTGCCTTAGAAATTAGAAATTGTGTGACATGTTTTGACTTTTGAAATTTGACATTTACACATTGCGTAGCCTAATATAAAATAAATATTTCCGTTGAATCAGGACAAACAGCAAACGATAGCTTGGATATGTGAGACATGTATACATCGGACAACTTAATTGTTCTAATGCATTAATAACAAAGAGAACAGTGTTAGGAATAAGAGCAGAGATAGAAATCTTCATAACCAGAGAAAGACTAAAGCAGTAGCAACTTTAGTGATTACTTAGGGGCCCCAACCAGCAGCGAGTGAGGTCCTATTCAATGGTGTATTTATTTTATTTTATATTTTAGCAGTTTTACCACAGCTTCTATTATAACATTTTTTGTTTTGTGGATTGTTACCCTAACCCTCCAGAAATCTCAATATATACACACACAGACAGCCAACATTGTTGGCTCTTCTGGGTCACTGTAAAAACAGTTTGGAAACGAAAGGTGGACGTCCATTGCAGGAAAAAAATAAACAGCTTATTTTGCATGGTGTGTGTTTGAGTTAATGGCCTCTAAGAGGAACAATAATCAAGCTGATCAGCTGGCATTAGTAAATATCATACAGCATAATAATAATCTATGTGCTGTATGATTAACATCACACAGCATAAGACATTTTTCACAGATTTTGACATTAGTTCCCTTCCCTGAGTTTTTGCTCCTGCTGTGTAGATTATAAATTAACACATCTGAAGGAGAAATTTAAATATGTAAATAAAGGAGGAAGGGAGGACAATAAAAATACAAGAAGACACACAATGGAGGTGTTGGCAAGAGAAAGTATTTCCTGGGAAAACTCATCTATCCTGACAAAGCCTATTCGGCAAATATACTAGCTTTTTTTATTTTGCAATTTATTTTTTACGAATTAACTTCATAAAACAATTCAATGAAACATGTTGCTGCTTGTAGATTACTTTAAAAGAAACAAAGAAAAACACCTATCAAGTCACAGTACTGCAGAATATCTGTTTGTCCAAAAGGACTGTTTGTTCTCAAGTGATTTCAGCACACAAACTATCTTAACTAAGTAGATATTTAAAGACTTAATATCTGAAGCAACACACACAAATGAGATGAATTAACCCATTGATATGAAAAAGCTTGAGATAATTTTATTACCCGTCAGAATGTGATAAAGTCAAAATGAGCAACAGATAGCTGAGAACTTGCTTCTCATACATGGCATCAGATTCCATGGCTGTTTATCCATTTATCCTCAATGGATGAAAAGCAAAAGCATAACTATATTTGAAATAGTATGACACAAAGGTTTAGTGAGCATCACTTATGCCATGTTTAACACAAATCAGACTTGACTATTTAAATTGAATGCATATATAATTTAATTTTTTTTAAATTGCATGGACAAAAGAAGACGATACACTTAATTTGATAGTTTGCGACGCCACTTTTTGCAATAGTCTCTTCTAAAAATCGATGTCTGTGCTTCACAAAGAGATGTTTGCATTTGTCAACAGGTACTATAGCCCAATCCTCTTTAGCCAACATGTCTGAGTTGTGTGAGGTGATGTCTCCTTTCAGCTCTACGTTTTTCAGTGAGGAGACACTGAAGAGGCTCAGGCGTCTACTCTTCAGTCTCACAGCTCCTCTGATGCTATTCTATATTTAATGGAATTAGTATCTGTACTTGTTCAAGAGAAAACCAGTGTCATGTTTTATCCGCAGTTATTCTTAAACTCCAGTTTTGTCCCCACTACTACCCCAAAAATGTGGGGACTTGTTAACATGCATTCTGGCAATCCTGTAACTTTAATTTTAGTGTGCAAGCTTCTATGGAGCACACAATAGATCAAAATGCAACAGATGGTGCAATCGGAGAGTGATGTACCTTTACCCATTCATCTGATCATCTTTAAAATGCGTTTTCTCTTGCACCCACATTCTGAGAGGTTGGTTACAGACTAGAAAAGACTTCATATTAATATTCATGAAAGTCACTGGAACATTAAGCTGATTGAAGATGACACTCTAGCCTTCACCTTCAACGTTGATACGCGTAATCTTTGGAGCTCCCCAGACAACACTCACTTTTGCATGCTCCAGTCCATACCAATTGGTATGTTGGAGCAAACTACCCAGCACCATATTAGCTCCCTTTCAGCAGGAACAATGTACATGAGACAATTTAGGTTAAAGCAGTTTGGAACATGTCTGTAGTGCTAACGTTTCCAGGCTCTTTGGGAAATTTCAGCAAATTAAAATATCTTTTGACAAATATGCTACAATAATATAGACTATCGCATACTGAAGGTGTGTTTTAGAGAATTGATTCTCATAACTTTTCAGAAGAAATTAACTGTTTCATTGAGCCACAAAAGTATCAAAAATTGTTTGTTGGGCAGATAAAAGCAAATGTTAAAATCTGATTGTTTTGCCAAAAGTACTGAGACTTAAAATTATTAAATTTATCTGTTCAAATCACTTCTGTGACCAGAGGTGGATAATATCAAGCACCTTTGAATGCTCTTCGGAGAATTGGTTTCCATGGCTGAGCAGCTGCCTCCAAGCCTTAAATCACATGAAGAGTTGAATATGGAGGTGTTGCTACTGGACTTTAGACCTGTGGAAGACTATGAGCCAGAACATCTCATCCGACCTCACATGCACTGCTGAGAGAATAGTCTGTGTAGAGGCAAAAATCTCAAGCTTTTGTGCATCAGAATAAAACATCAAAACACTTCCAACGTTTTATGAAAATAAAAATTGAGTTGATATGCTTCAGATAAGCCTCAAATGGAAAATCTGTCGTTACTCGCAGGTGTTATACAAAACAGCATTTGTATGCTCGGAGAGTTCTGCAGAGAATCATGTTGAAAATCTGAAAGAATGTCTGAGGTTTCCAACACAACTTGTATGTGCTAAAAGATGTTTCACTCACCCCTTTGGCTCTATAATTAAATGTTAAATAGCACCACAGCCACACAAAACAAATTGGCAGGCAAATTTGATTTAAAATGTTTTATTCACTTTATCCCCTACACAGAAAAAGAAAAAAAAACATCCTTTCCATAATTATGTTTACGTAGTATATATGCACACAGAAATTCACCACCACATCCAATCTCAGAAGAAAACACGATTAAAAGCATTTAAAATGTTCTCCTTTAAGAAGCCCATTTACAACAACAGCCTACAAACAGTGCAAATTGTGACTAAAGGCTCAGGCGTCCACTCTTCAGTCTCACAGCCCCTCTAATGCTATTGCACACACAACACTAGTATTAAACACACCTGCAGAGCAGATGTGCTGCAGATCACTAAAGTGCAACATTGTATTTAAACATGGAGCCAATCTGTGCAATCATTAAGAATCAAATCAATGACAAATGCAATATACAGAACGCATCATTATTTAAAGTCTAATACATTGTTAAGCATTATGACATATGTGCTGCAACTCTTAACTAATCTTGCATATAGAAGAACATTCGGCCATTTGTTCTGTGATCAATACATTCTGTGTATGACTAAAACTGAACTCTTTCAGCCAATTATTAAATGCATAGATTTTGGAGATTGTGTACATTTTGATATGATTTTAGGTCTGTGAGGACTGGAGTGAAAACAGATGCAAAACACGTGGGACAAAATACGCACACTGTCACTAATTGAATATTCCTCTTTGAAATTGGCGATATCAGTTATTAATTAACAAAAATAAAACATTTTACAACAAAAATGTATTAAGTCTAAAGAACACTGAACAGGAAGAGAAGTAGTTTGTTCCATTGGAAAAAAAAAAACCCTTGACAAAAGGCAGCTGAACAGGTCAACATCTCTGTACAGTAACACCCAAACATTTATGATTTACTTTATTCCACTGAAAACAAATTCCAGATTAGTATGTACACATTTTTAAAAAAAAATTAAAATGTCAGCTTAACGTCTTACCTAAACAAAATTCTTAGAAACGTAAAAAGAAAAAAGGAGCTATAAATCAACTCAAGAAGTTTCTTTCAGGAAAGGGACAGCAGTTAAGGTTTTCCAGGGCAGAGTGACAGAGGTAGGTAGCTTCAGACCCAAATCTGGGCTAAAAACCTGAGAAAACGCACACAAATCTGTTACCCTAACCCTCCAGAAATCTCAATGTATACACACAGATGTACAAACCAACCCATGTGCAGGCACATAAATTTTTTTTTAAAAAGTTAACCAATTGAAGTGTGAATTTTTAGCCCATCTAATGTGTACCTAAAATTCAACAGCAACTACTCCATGACAGCCAAACTTGAACTGTAAAGAGGTTAACATGCTACACCTAATGGCTTTTCACCAAAATTAAGGTACCATTTTGTGATAGCACTTTTTGGACGAACCTGAATAAATGCTTCCTTTAAACTGTTAAAAGGCTGTGAGGTGACAAAGCTGTGTGTTGCACTTGAATAAGCACCATACCCAAAGATTTCAGGCTGTTCATGGTATCGCAGTTATAAAGTATAGAAGATTTTGGTAAGTGGACAACACCGAAGTTAAAGTTAGTGTTTTGTGCCAATAAAAAAGTGACAGTCACATAATTAAATACAAGAACAAGTCGTGTGTGAATGCAAGACATCCATATGTTTACTGCTGTGTTCACAATTACCAATAATGGAAAAAAAAAAAAAAAAAAACCTAAGCAGTGATGAAAACAAGAGATTATGTGAATCAATTTACTCATGTGCAAAACAGCCAACATTGAAAATAATAGTGTTTTCAGTGATAAACTAGAGTAAACTGGTAGATATAACAATTGTGTAATTCTGTGATTAATTTTTATTTTTAAAAAAAGGAGGGGAGAAAAAAAGGCACAAAGGTGCTAGCTTCAAAACTAGCAGCAACCTTCCCTCGTATCCTCTAGCATCTAAACCTTTGCTGCTACCTTCACGCAGAACCACCAACCAGTTAAAAAACAAGAAATGATCTAGAATAATAAAGCAGTGTCCCAGTGTAAGCCGTTTCAGGTTAAATATTTAAAGTGACTACATATTCTGTAGCCAGTTCAGTAATAGCTGATCTCAGCTGGTAAATAAAAGCAGGTCAATTACAATTCACAGATACAGAGACTTTGGTTTACAAAGATGACCTTTCATATCAATCTTTGAAGACCTCTGCATGTGGACACGCTGGACCAGTTATCTCATTCACAGAGTGGGGGGAGAGGGAAGCTCTGCTGATAACTGGCCCATCGCTAAGGAAAATGGTTGAATTTTACCCTCACAGGACAACGTACCTCCTAGGTTTTCACAGAAAAATACCCAAGAAAAAGGTAATTTATTAAAGTCTTAATGCATCAACATCTCCCCTCCATTCTTTCTCAGAAGGTCAGTTTTTTAGCAATAAACTCCTCCAGCTGGACCTTTCCACTGCCCATGAGACCAAAGGCTGGAAACATTGTTCCCGAACAGTCGACCTGCCTCTCGAAAAGGCACCTCATGGTGTCGGCGTCGTAAAAATACACCCTATGTGCATCATAGTCCAAGCATATGCCCAGGCGCTGCGGCATGGGAAGCACGCGATTGCCTGGGTCGCCGGATGATACATTTGCATTGGAAACAGAGGAGGAAGAAGAGGCCTTGGGGATAAAGAGTTTACCCATGCCCAGGGTGATAAGTGTGAAGGGCTGGGAGAGCTCGTAGCATGCATCCTCACTGCCACTGTCATGTCCGCTGTCATGGTCATACCTGGAGAAAGGGAAAAAAGATTTAGGATGATCCTCTCTTTCATTTAAGTATATCCCAAGTGAGCTTTTTAAAAACAGAGGACCATTTATTTAAAGTAACGCTTAAATAAATGGCTGCTAAGACTAGTCAGTGTTTTGCTAAAGAATATGCCATGGACAGAAAGGGTCATACTGTGCACTGAACACGGAGTGCGTCTTAACTTTTGACCCAACGGATCCTTACGCAGCCTAGGATTGCATTTCATTAAGTTAGACTGAAATATCTGAGCTTGCGACACAAAGTTATTGTAATCTACATTATAAATATTAATTGGGAAATGAAAACATTTAAGGCGACACCAATTGCAGCTGAATATTTTTACACCTAATTTAGAGGCCAATTTGATGTCTTTTACAGTTCTCCTTCCTGACAGTAAATTGTCAAAAAACAAAAAAAACTGGAGTCAAAAAGTTTTCTTCACACATGATCTTCAAATTTATTATTATTTTTTAAAGCCAGTTCTTCTCCAATTCACTGAATGTTTATCGCCTTATGCAATTACCACAAATTTTAATTGTCAAAATAAGGTTTTTCTTTGGTTTAACGTGAGTATATCCGATGTGAAAGGCAGGCTTTGTCTGCAAGTAAGCTCTTTATGAGTTCACACCAGTTCTCTTGCATAAATAGGATTATGTTAGCAGATTTAGTCGTTTAGTAGAGCTCCTTGTGTTTGTTACCTAGATCTTGTCTGTTTAGGACATACCTTGGACTGCTAGTGTCTCTTGGGTTGTGAAACCATTCAGCCAGCTTGGTATCAGAAGCCACACCGACTTTAACCACGTAGGAGTAAGGCTCCACCTTAAAGGCCCAGTAGTGTCTGGAGAAGACAAAGCTTTAATCACTTTCTACCCCCACAATTTTGTGAACAGACACGATAGCAGTTACATGACTCCCCTAATCCTTAATGAACATGCTGATGTTGCAAATGAAGCATTTTGTTTTATGCAATTTTTTTCTGTACCTCCCCTGGGAGATGCCCGTGTCCCCAATGATGTAGTCCAGACCAATGTAGCTGCCGGTTTGCACACGTTCTGCTGAAAGGAGGAAAGCCATACCCGCCACGCTCTCCACAGCATCCCGTCGACTGTTCAAAATTAGGCGCTCAGTGCTGAATCCACACTTGTCACTGAACAGGAAGTTAAAAACTGCACATGGAAAGAAAGAGAGGAGATGTTTAGCAGGGGTAGTGGGAGGAGGAGTCAGCAATAAAAGTCCCATAAATCAAAATATAAATTGTTAACTTTAGAAGAAACCTTGAGGATTTAAATAGTTGGACTTTTTAAAGGCAAGTGGTAGACACCAACACAAGAGGGCGCTATGACACCATTTTAAGATATTTAAAAGGTTCATGCACTAACAGAATGCCATCTCTTATCTCTTGCTCCATTTACATACATCATCTGGTTACAATTAAATTAAGTCTATAAATAGCTTTTGGGCTGAAGGTCATGATTACAGTAATCCAGGTCACATGGGCCGACATGTTCACTCAGCCATCCCACCGCAACCTGAAGTCTTCTTTAGGCAAAACCAAACCATTTGCATTTATCTGGGAAGTCCTTATACCAACTAGGGCATGAAAACAACAATAGATGAATCTAGCTGAGGGATAAACAGCAGCTCTGCCATAGTACTGAGGTTAGTTTAAATAGCAGGACTGCTGCAAGCCAACAACTAAGCAGGAAATGCTTGAAGGAAAATATAAAGCTTTTATTTATCCCCAATAAAATATGGAATAAATCTGGGTCAGCAGCAGTCTAGTAAAGAGGGAAAGAAAAGATCCAGTAAGATATGTTGCACCAAAGTAAAAAACTAAAATAAAAAAATCGTGATACATTTTACACACCTCATTTTCAAACAGGCATCTCAATTAAATTTTTTAAAAAAGGTGTCTGTTTGCAAGTCACTAAAATGTAGTGAAATTGTAATTTGAACTATTCAAAAAACTAAACAATCAAAGCTATGTTATGCAATTAAATGATGCTGTGATTAGAAAAAGTTTAATATTTTAACTATTGCAAAAATATGTTGGGAGATGATTTTGTGTCCGAAAATGTCCACAATAAATTTTTATACAAATCTGAACTCCAACATACTCAGACCAAAACAGAGGGACTACAGTGGTGGTAACTTATTGGAAGGGTTCCAATCTGTTCAGTTTATATTCAAGTCCAGACAGAGAATTTCAGTAGATTTTGGATAAATTTCCTTCCAAGTACAAACGATGCCAAGAAAAATGTGCCAGCAGTTTGCTCTTCCAAGCTGTCAGACTATACACTGTTCCCTCCCACACAAACATGACCTACACTGCTTTTAGCTACATCAAAATGATTAGAAAATCACCATGGTAACCAACTTCATTAAAAGATAAAGACAACAAACAGCCCTTCTGCTTCATTACCTCCCGCTATGTGCACTCCAACACAATTAAATATTTAGAAACACTAATTTGTCATCTGATAATCTTTTTGGGAGAAAATAAATTACCACAATGCTCCTAGTTGCTACCAGAATCTACAGTGAGAAGGAGCTCAGCTGCTTCTGCTTGGGCCAAAATGAGGCCAACAAAGGGGGATTGTGGCTCCAATAGTCTGTTTGCCCTTTAATGCATTTGATACCAACAACAATCTATTGAAGTGGCTGAGCTTGGGGGATTTTAGTAAAAGATTTTTCTATACAGTTTAAATTTTTGCATCTCTGTAATAGTTTCTTTTTAGAAGTACAGGTGCTTCTCAAATTAAAACCTGAATAAAACATAAATTCAAGTTGATTTTCAAGCCATTTACTGCAAGATTTTGTCTTGTCATACTTTTTTTGTCAATGTTTTGAATTTGTTTTCAATATTGCCAAGCACATTGTGCAAGCAGCAGGAAAGATGAAGTTTGAAGAAGAAATGAATTTATTTCTCTAATTCCAAGAGTGAAATTGACTAATTACCGATACTACATGTGTTTATTTTTGTTAATGTTGATGCTTACAAAAATCTCCTCCAAGACAAATGGAATTATGAAACCAAGCAAATGTTTTAACACAAATGTTATAGCCTACACAATGATGGTCAGGACTGCCGACATGACGGTTGTCCAGCACAAAAGCAGGCGCAGCCAGGTAGTTATTGTATAAACTATACTCTACATGGATATACTGTCTCCACCTGCAAGTAGAGATCTTTTTATTCGGTCTCAAGTTCTTAATGATGAAAGTTGAAATCCAACTTTATCAAGAGAATGCATACACATACAGTTCATCAACTATATTAAGTGAAAAAAAGAAAGATTCTCTAATAAAGATGAAACCGTTTAAAAAAAAAAAAAAAAAGTAAAACAAAACAAAAAAAAAAACTTGCCAGGTGCAGGTGGAGTGTGGAAGGAGACCTGTGGGCTGTATGGGCTGAACATGGAGTTCCTGCAGCTGCGCACTCTAAAGGCGTACTGACTGTCAGGTTCCAGGTCGTGCACCAGAGCACTGGACCCATACACCCTGTCTGTAGCCCTCCAGACGCCATTGTCCTCTCCATTCCCTGGAGATGGAGACTGGCTTAGTCCCCCAAGTCTGAAAGACAAGACGATGGGATTAAGATTTCTTCACATTATAATGTGTGGAGTGACTGATGGTTATAGTTCAACGTACTTGCGGTACTCTAGAACATGGTGATCTGTTGGGAGATGGTCCTCAGGGAGCCTCCAGCAGATTGAGGCCTCATTGTAAACTCTGCTGTGGGTCCAGTCAATCAGAGGGGGGTCTGGGACTGGTCGAGAGGGGAGGAGAAATAAATTAATTAAATCTACACATGAAATGGTAAATGTAAAAAAAATTAAACCATAATGTATACATATATTCTTGAAATTTGTCTCAGACAAAGCAGATATGAAATAGTTGTCCTGCAATGTGAAGTGTTGCCCTTCATCATTGACAAGAATGAAACTGTGCTAATTTAAGAAACATATTGGGTTGGATCGTCACTTCCCACTCAGCAGAAAGGATAAGAGGACTTTGCTTAATGGAGCTTAAAAGGTTTTTACAGAATCACTGCCTGGAAGTAGAAACACCTCATGCACCGACAGTTTTCCTCTCCTCCTCACTCCCAGTTGACCTTTCCTCCACACATTTAAAATATTTCTCCATTTACAGGAAGTAGAGCTTGCCTAAGAAACAGCAACCACCTCACAGTAGCTTTAAAAACATGTACAGCTCTTTAATTTCTTTATGGTTTCTCTACAGTGCTGTGAGAAAGTATTCCCCCATAAAAACTGTCCTTTAGTTTTTCCATTTATCACACTGCAACATCAGAGATCAAACAAACTTTAGGGAAAACTCTGAGCACATTACACTTCACATCACTAACCTGAAAGGTCACCAACTTTCTAAAAATCAATATTTCAGTTTTTGATCAACATCTTTTCAAATCCTTGGCAGCTGCTTTTTAAAAAGCTCTACCAATGCAAATTTACTCAACTAGTCTGTCTGGAAAACATTTTACAGCCTGCTCTCCTTTGCAAAAGGCACTATGTATTTTCAAAGAGAGAGTTAAATAATTAACTTTTGAAAAGCACAATACAATAAAAGCACCACTGCCAATCCACTATTTATATCTTTATGTGCTTTGATTTCACATTTCGTCTGCAAAATCAATTAAAGCTGCATAAGAGGGGGATCTCATTTTTAATTTATTTATTTAACAACTTGGTATAATTCTGAAAACCAAACACCAGACTAGAGGGATTGTCTGTTTAGCAGTCGAGTAATCAGCCAACAAGGCTGTGACAAATCTAATATTGAATACAGATTTTACAGAATTAGACTTGTTTTGAGGATGTTAGAGAAACTATCTTGACCAAACATTTTGTGAAAACTGGAAAAGAAGCACAAATGAGAATCAAGTTCAAGTCTTTCACAGGCTCTTATGAGTAGATTAATCATCCTCCATCATAAAACACAGAACTAGAAGACATGAAACAATATCCATGAAGAGGGAAAAAAATAAAAATAATAGTAATAAAAAATAAAAATAAAAAAATCACTGAAATCATTGTTATTGTATAAACCCAACAAAAATGTGCAGACATAAAAACACCTAGCATGGCACACTCTTCCACATATGCAGCAGTCCTGTGTTTACTGATGCATCATCCACCAAGACCTGAACTCATTTACTGCAGCACCAGAAAGCTTCCACAGCATCTTTTCCCTCCGAACACAAGAGAGTGAGTCACTGCAGCAAAGGCCTGCAGGCTGAATTGATTAGAGTAACGTCGATACAGCTGCCACCCAACTGCTCCATTAAATCTGTTAAATTTTTCCTTAAAGACTGTTAGAACTGATTCAGGCAACACTTTTACATAAAATACAAAAAAAAGAAAAGATTAAGGCAGCTACCTGGTGTTAAAAAAGCACTGCTGATTTAGATTTATCTCTAATAACTAAAGTCTAAAGACACTAAGCAGAGAGAGAAAGAGAAGCGATTAGAAATCTTGTTTTGATGCACATCAATGTTGACGGAAACAGCTTCTACTGACATTCAAGACTTGAATTTCAAGTCTTCAGACACAGCTGCCACTGAACTAGATGTAAAATATGGGCTTTGGACAAACACTGCCAAATATCAGTATTAGGCACAACAATCTCATGCACGACTTTTCTTGTCTAAATGAAGTAATTAAAAATAAATAAAAAAAGGTGAATATTTATAACCATGTTCATACTTCACACATTTCCAGACTCAAATTGTCTAGTTTTTAAGACCATTTAAGCTTATTTTTACATTAAAAAAAAAAAAAAAAAAACTGAGAAAAATAAATAAATCTCCCACACACTTGACAAAATAATTCATTTCAAAATTTTCTGGACTTTTCTAGAGGGTTTTGGAAATTTATTGCTGGTGTACAATTGACATAAGAGTCAGCGGTGGGTCATTTTAACCCCAGCTGCCTCCTAAACCAGTACAATATTTCAAATGCATTCATCTGAACAGTATAATTAATATATAATTATTGCATCTTGAATATGTCAATGGTCTCCATTCTATATGTGCATGAAATGAGGATATTTATCATTAATGTTCTTTCTTCACAGCCAGCACAGAGCATTGTAGATCGTATTGCCATCTTTGTATCTGTTGCTCAACTTGCTTACCGTAGACAACCTCTGACCTCCTTGCCCAGCTCCATTCACAGAGCTGAGCATGTGACATGTAGGCGATTATAAACCACTTGTTCTGGCCATCATGTTTTCAACAGAACTATTAAACCAAAAGGTCAAGTGTAGGCAATGTGTCCACATGCTCAAATTAACACAAAAAGACTACATTATATTTTATTGACCTTTTTGGAGTTGCCGTTTCAGTGGAAGAATGAGCTGCATGTTCATTGACAAAAAATATATCTATTTTTATAAGTTCTAAGCATATTTTTAATTTAAGTCTGATGACAGAAACATTACACAAGCAGAGAAAATGCAACAAAGTGGCTATACCTCCACCAAAGCACATCTCTTTCAGCAAAGTTTCCTCTTTGGATGTGTCCAGCACAAACTCATCAAAGCAAGGGTCAGCTGAAGGGTGGAAGGTCTTTAGTGATTCAGTGGCTTTTTGAATCCTGAAGAACGAGCAAACAAGAAATCAAGAAAAAGCCTACAAACATTAAAATGAATCAACACAGACATTTACTGAAGAGACCATCTTGCATGAGGTATGATCATTCACATTTTCTGGCCTAGGGTCGTCTAAGCAATCAGATATAGACCAACTATAAACTAAATGAAAGCTTTAACAAGAAACCTAAACTCGCCACTGTAATTCCCCTGAGTGAAAACTTTCCCAGATGAACCTAAGCTGCTAAAGCAGATTAATTAGGAAGATTAGTGCAGAAGATACAGAAACACTGATGGGACACTGCAGCAAAAAGCTTTTCTTAAGTGCCCTTCTGTGCACGTGACTGTGTTCCCAACACATCGCAGTCACATACGTAACCACTTTAATAGGCTGAACACTAAAATAAACCCACCCAACCCAGCTAAGAAAAGCAACAAGAGAACAAGACATCCAACAAAAAAATAAATAAAATAGTCAGACTTTCCTCCATTTTACATCATCACAATGTCCCATCACTCCATCAATTTTTGTCTATATCTGGCACGGGTATAAAAGTTTATCCTTCTGGCCACAATTATGATTGGTCAGCAGAGTCTGAATGCATGGTGCTTTAAGAATAGCCTTTGGGATTGCAAATGTTGGCAGCATTGTAGCTATGACCATAATTGTGATTTGATGCATTGCGACATTCCAGTTAAAAGCATTTTTATTGCATTGGATCTGCACAAGTTTTGCCCCTGGACTTAGAGGCCATAACAGATTTCAAAATGTTCATCCACATGACTAAATCTTGACCAAAAGAAAACCAAAGATGTGTTCAGTTGTAATGTGTTTCCATATGTGAGAAAGTAAATGGAGTGTATGAATAAGTGAATTAGTATTATATTGTTTAGACCATAAAAGGAGTTGTCCATCTATGTGAGAAGATGTAATTAATGTGAGTCAAGAGGAAATGAGCGGATGTGTGATCTTAGGTAGTCAAGTGTCTTTATACTGTTTTAAGAATTTATGTAAGCCTATTTTATAGAAAAGGTGAATTAGCCATTTACTCTCGTTGCCACACATCAGTTGCAGAGTTTGATCCGTTACCTCGTTTGTCTGTGACGTCACCGTTAAGTAAGCGAATAAAAAAATAAATTATTTAACACACCTGTCTTTTGTAGATTTCTGCGTTATTACAAACACTGTAGCAGGGTTTTTATTTTAGGCTAGATACATACTTCTCCACTTGCTTAGCTGGTTATATTATAAATTCTATAATAGACCTGCACAAAATATTGAATGGCCAAATTAAACCAAGCTATATTGAATTGGCCTGTCTGGATGCAACGTTGAACAGGAGCCAAATGCTATGCACATAAATTCTGCATGCCAATTTAAAATACATGCCAAGTTTAATAAATCATATTCCATCCCACAATTTATATGGATGTTTAAGGGGCTGAGAGGTTAAAGCTCACCAAAATGAATATAGGACTACTTTTAAAACATAAAAAAAAGTTAAGTCAGTTGATCTCATAGCATCACATGAAAAAAAAATAGTTAAGTTACTTTGTTTTAGTAGATGTAGTTGACATGTTCCCTGGTTTTAGGCATTACACTGTAATAATAAGCTCTGTTTAAACACAACTGTAATATTACTTTCACTTTGCAGAAGATCCTTTGTACAATTGCCAACCAGAGTATTGATCATTTTTCTGAATCGATCCAGTTGGCAGTAATATTCTGCCGTCTACCTGATATGTAGCTGCTTTGCAGTCTGGACAAAGCAGGACTGATCGGTCTCTTTCAGCACCTCCTGGGCGTAGCCAACCAGGCCGCTGTTCTCCAACATACCCTGGTACTCCTCCACCTGCAAACATTTTAAAGAAGCAAGGCATGAAAAAAAAAATTACATACTCTAAAAACACAAATAAAATCCTGCAGTTTCTAAACATATTAAAACGCCTCAATTGGTTTCACGCAATCTAACATTTAATTGGCCAAATGTATATTGAGGAAGGTGTGACGTTCTGTACCTGGCCTTTCAGTTGGTCTATGCGTCTGTTACGAGACTGTTCAATGGATCTCAGCATCTCTGATTTTCTTTCTTGAAGAGTCTCAAACAGACGTTCAAAATGTTCGTTGGCTTGACGCTCCGCAAGCTGTCCATTTTCCTTCAGAAAAAAACAAAACAAATTCAAACCCACGAGATAAAAAATACATTTAAAAACTAAAAAAGATAAAGGAAAGCTTGATAAATACAACCCCTTTTTGTCAACAAATATTCTGAAGACTACGGCATTGAAGTATCCAACACAGAACAGCTTTGATTCATTTTGAAACTCAAGAGCATCCCAAAAGGCTCTCGTTGTGCTCAGATATATTAAGAGTATGTGTACTAAAGTCCTACTTTAAAGAGAAAAAGGTAGAGCATTTTAAATAAAAGGTAGTCTAAAGAAACTAAGTTCAGAGCTTTGGATTCCTCTTTGCACCTCAGTTTCATCTTCATTCAAAGAGTATCCAACCATTTTCAACTGGTAGGTTGAATCAATATTTATGAATTTCCAAAAATCCCTTTTTTTTTTTTTAAATACTACCTTTTATGTTAAAGTTTTCTTTAATTGCATAAAAAGACAAGACATGTTAGAAAAAAATTTCAGAATGTCAAGCACAATAAAAAAAAATCCCTGAGAGGAGCAGAGAATGAAGGAGTTGCAGCAGCAGCATGAGTCAGCGTCCTCCCTCACTTACCTCGGTCTGACTGATGAGCCGATCAAGCTCAGTAATCTGAGTCCTGACCTGGTCTTCTTTACTGATGAGATAATGGATACTCTTTGCTAGTTTCTCCTAGGGAGACAAAAGATCAGAAGCATTTAAATTATATTTCAATTCAAACAACATACATTTAAGTATATTTTTACTAATGCTTTAAACATGAAACCATTTTAAAATCTCATTTGTGTAATTCTGTTTGTGCCAACACTCATCTGTGCAGTCTCGGGTCAGATCAATATTTACCTCCCATCCCACAATTCACAGCAGCAGCCGTAAGTAGTTCCTGGGTGTGCCATAATGGATTAGTGTTCAAAGCAGCAGAAACCCAAAACAACTCACTGACAGAGGTTTCCAGCCACTCAGATGATTTGATACACAATCTTTTCTGAAGTTACAATGTGTGCAGAATGATGAGAAACAAATTGTCTGATTAAATATGTAAGAATGCATTGTTTGCAGCCACACAGACAAGCACACAGGGTTTAAGTGAACATGCTTTGAATAGCACCAGAGATTTAAACAACCATTTCATATTTTTAAACCAAGATTATTCTGTTTAAGATTTAATTTTCAGAATTTTTTTGGAAACCACAGCAAACGAAGTCTCAAATCTAAATTCTGGATTCTTAGGGTGGTCCATACATATTGAAAAATATAAAAGGGACAAGAATGAACTATGCTGGGGGCATAAATTTGATGCTTCTTCACTTGGGTTTCAGTTTCCACAGAGGAATCGTTGACAGTCTGGTGCACACAGAAGGTACAGGTCAAGCATTAATATTGCAACAGGAGAAAGAGATCCAGCGACCTGTTGATTCATGGTACGGGATGATAAAATACAAGATCCAAATGAGATTTTCTATAAGACAATCAAACTCAAATTAAATATACTTGTGCAAGTTTTGTAATTTGTGACCATATACATTGAATGCATTGCCCTGTAACAAACGATGTCCAACCTATAGGATTTTACTGTAAAAATATCAATAGTCCAAAGTGTTTTTCAGCACATGACATCGCCACTGACTCACTCAGACTAATCTTTGTTATCTGGAGAATGTTTTTTGTAGCACTCCCAAATACAGTGAAGAAAAACAATTTAAGTTTATTCCAACTTATCTTTTTTCCAGGAAAGCAAACTGTCTGTACCTTGAGGATCTTGTAAGCACTGCTCATCGAAGTGACTTTGTGGTTGGCATGGGACCCTCCCAGTTTACACAAATGACACACTGGCCGTCTGCAGACTTCACAGTACATGTTCACCTTCTCCATCTCATGCTCTGGACACATGAGCACCTGAGAAATTCAACATATCACACTATTATTGTCTGAGGAAGTCGTCCGGGGCACAAGTGCTGCACACAGCTGCATACTATAGAGTTACATCATCCATTTAAACAAGGAGTTAAAATTAGACCTGAAGAATGTCTGAAACAGTCAGCTGGAGAGCAGATAACTGCGTGCAAGGTTAAAGTAACAGATCAAAAATAAGCTGAAGGGAAACAGGAAGAGGATCTGAACTTTAAGTAGTACGAAGTTCTGAATAATAATAAAAAAAAGTCCTAAAATAGACAAATCAAACTGCATTTTTAAATGCCAAGATCCCCCATAAAGGTCAAGCATTTTTAAGTTGAGCAGCTTGATTAAATTGAGCTTCTCTAAAAGTCTATGAATCTTTTTAGGTTTCATCCTCACATGGTACCCTTTGCATTTTATCTAAAGCAGCAAAATTTACAAATTGCTGCACCAAGTGGCAAGGCAAACAGTTAGCAATAAGCGCTAGCATTCAATGCATTTTTTTTTTCAACATTTAAACTCTGTTTCACACAAAGTTATCATTTCAGACTGCCAATGTCAGACTGAATTTTAAAAGACACTGACTACATAAATCATCAAGAGGTATTTTTCATGTTTGTTCTCTAAACCTTAAAAAAAAGATGCTCAATACTAGTTTATTTTAATTTTTGCGAGTTAAAAACAGCTCTTAACATTATTAACACTTAAAGAGTGTTGGAGGGGAAAAAGGCTTTAAATCCTCAAGTTTTGTCCAAAACTGATCCAAGACCTGGCAGTCAAAAACTAAAAAATTGTTCAGAAAAAATTATGTGCAGCCTCCAGAGAATCACATCTCTCAAGCAGTGTTGCCGTTTACCTTTGGCCTAAAATTCGTGGTGGGACCAACGTACTCATGCTGGGCTTTGGGGGTGCCCCATGGATGGTGTAATTTGAAGCACTCGTTACAGTAGCTAGCTTTGCAGTCCATGCAGCTCTTAGTTGCCTCCTGCTGGTTTGGAGGTTTACAGACGTTACACATGATAGCAACGGCCGCGCGGGCAGCCTGCCTGTAACGCTCGACAATGCTCTCCAGGGTGAAGTTACGGAACAACATGCTGATGCCGCGCTCTCCCAGGTCGATGTCATGCTGGCAGCCAGGGCACGGGATGGCAGTGACCCGGGGAGTCACAGATCCTCGGCGCCAGCCCGGGGATGAGATCGAACCTGAAAGAAAGCAAAGAGCATTAGGTAAAGTTCATGTGCCGTTTGGATTTCTACCCTCAGGCCATTATGGTTCCAGTCTTGTTAGAGGCTCTATTTGGACATGCAAGCATCACTGTAATGAATTACAAGAAGGGAATAGTTTCCATGAGAATCAAATGGGGGTCTTTGTTGAATCTGAGGCCTCATCTGTGCCAGATTCTGGGTCGTTACATCATTGGGGGTGACATAAAAGCTATGATCTAAAGGCCAAAATGCCATTGTGAGCAGCCTTCACAAATAGGGCCTCTGCATGTTTCCCTTTGTGCTTTATTTCCACAATGACAACTGCTCAGAAACATGGGTACATGGAGCAAAACACCAGCACAGGCAATGCAGGGAGCAGAGGTCATCCAGAGGAAAAAAGTGCAGAAGGGGAAACCATCTGGGAAGAATGGAGCATTAGTGAGGATTCATCAGACGGAGACTCCAAACTACCAGCTAATCAGAAATATGTCTAAGTCATCCAACACCTACAATGCAAGTGATGCTAATTTTAAGTGCAATCAATGATTTGGATGAGTTTTCCCATTGGGAAAAAAAATAAAAAAATCATCTTAACATAACCATGAGACCAAGTAGTAAAATGCTATAGATATAAATGTCAAGCAAAGGAACAGATATCAAAGGTCCAGTTCAATACAACACTGAAAATTTCTTGAAGCAGCAGAGCTTTCAAGAGATTTGCACAATACCCATCTTGTTGTGATGCTGCTGCTGCAGCATCAATAACAAGGCAGCAGCACAAACTGTTCACAAGATCACATCACAGAGACAAGCAGTATGACCACACTGAAAGCCAGCAAACTTAAGGCAGTAAACACACAGAAATCAAAATATTGCTTCACGTTTTTGGGGGACAGGGGAAGAGAGGAGTGCTGGATTTATCTCAGTTTGCAAGCCAGTATTTCCACTTCGTTTCTTGGGACCTGGAAATTAAATCAAACACTCCTCAGATAAGCCACACACACAAGGAGGCCACTTCAAACAGCACTTCTGCAGGAACAAGGTGGAGCTGAAGGAAAGTAAAAAGCTGTGACAGAGCAGCAGCAAACTGATTTGCGTAGCCATGTACATGCTAGGTGAGATGGTGACTGTGTGGGGATGGCTTACTAGAAGGTGGTAAACTCTGAATATGGGCAAAATATGAACTGAAACCTTCCTACAGATAACTGCACATTATGGCAATAGATGTCATTGGATGATGAAAGCCTTATTTAGAGCAACTAATAAACCCCACGGTCATTTCTATTCTGGAAAGGTGATCAATAAATGGATGTCTTTAGACCGCATGACGACTCAGGACAGAGTGTGTGGATGAACTGCAGACAGAATACACCTATAGCAAAAATATCCATATATAAATAATTTTCTAGAGCTGAAAATAAGTCATTGTAGGTCTGAAAAGGGACAATTTGTCCCTGGGATATTTTCCCCCCAGTCAAAAAAAAAACAAAAGTTCATTGAATTGTTTCTTATTCAATAATAATCACTTGAAACAAAACTTTTCCAATCCCTGGAGGTCTCTAGCTTTTGTCTTTTGTAAACTTCAACGTTGTAACAAAAATGCCACCAATTTTCTGCAAAGACTTTGAAGTGACCCATTTTTGAACAAATGCTTGTAGAGGCAGTCTGCTTGCCTCAGTCCTGATTTTATTTGCTTGTGTGAATGTAAGTGATTGGAAATTCTGATGTCATTGATATGGATGGCTGAGTCAACACTTGGCAATATATGGCATCGGACTCTGACAAAGTAATTTTGTGAAAAGTTGTTCATTTTCAAATCCAAAAATCATCTGTTACCCATTTTCAATTTTCCTTTTATTTTAAAACTTATTTATCCTCTGAGGCATGTTGTTTAATCAGCCAAGATGGGTTAAGTGGTAAATATATTGTTTAATAGCTTATTACTCCTGATCCTAATAAGATCTGAGCATCAACAAAGTAGATGTTGAGTCTGTTTTCTTAGTCAGTTTGATCCATCTAAAAACTCAAATGTGCAAAATAATTAGCAGTAGACTAAACATTTTTTTGTTGTTGTTTTTACTAGCTGTATGATTATCAGGTTTGGGATTACAGAGAAAGAGCTTGAGGGCAAACACATTTCTGTCCATAAAGTACTTGAGACTCAAAAAGCTTAAACATACTTTCAACTTTATATGCCGTTATCTTTTTACATTGAGAACGACATTAATCCTTCTCACTAAAACGGTTCTACTCGCCAGCAGGATTTATGAAGTCGAGCCAATGAACACACATTCCAGTTTTAGATCAACTCCCAGGAAACTTCCGCACCAATTTTGGTCCTTTGTGTTCTTTTTGGCAGAGGGCCCCTGTCTGCTTTAAAACATTTTTAATACCTTTGTCAGCATGAAACAGCCTTTTTTCTCTCTTCACGGATAAATATTAGTTTATATTTCCATCTGACAGAGTGGAGTTTGTATGGTTGTGTTAAGAGGTAAAGTTGGAAATGTAGAGGTAGAGGTTCAACCAAACTAGGGTTTTAGAGGGGTTCTATGGCAACACTGTACTCACTACTATAGCTACTGAAAACACGGATCCCGCGTCTACCTCGACTTCCAAACGACCTTCGCCCTGCGGCTGCAAGCAATGAACAGAGAGGTGAGATGAGACCAACAAGAAAAATGAAATGATACATGATGTGAAAGTGACGAGTGAATCCAACTGGTAAAAAAAGCATTACAGTGGATAAGCAAACTTAAACTAAGGAAAAGGCAAGAAAACAAAATAAAAAGAGGTGGTGAATAAAAAGTATATTTAATCAATGCTTAAATCTAATTGGTTATCTTTAAACTTAAGGGCTTAAAATGAAAATAATGGCACCACAAACATGTTTTATGTTAAGAATCAGGTCAGAAGAGTCTGACAGCGACAAAAATAGATAAATAACTGGTGCACTATCAACTAAAGCTGTCTACTAAGAAAACAAGACTTGTACTTTAGACAACTTATAAGACTATTTTTACCTACAACCCATTTTTCAAAAAAAACTTGATTTTTATATTTTGTCATAACCAACCCACCTTAAATCAATATGAACCAATATTATCCGAGAGACTAATATTTAGACAGTACAATATATTCTACTAAAGCACTACGAGGCTTATTGCATTTCCCCCTCCCCAATAGTCTAGTTCTAGTCACAACCAGGGGCAGAGATTCCTTGAAACTAATTTAATTTCTGTCACAAAATCCTTTGTGTAGCTCTGCTATGAAGCTGCTTTTAAATGCCAGTCTCTGGAGCCAAATGGCCAGTTAACATGCAGAGCATTGTGTTGATTACAAAAGTTGGTTTCGGGAGTCATTAAATAAACGTTCAGGGATAGAAACTGAAAGACACTCCTAATGTGAAAGTATCTGTCTGCAGGGACGGTGACAAATATTCTTGTGTCTTGTTATTGCTACATTACAATTCTCTACAGAATAAATCCGAGTATCAAAACATCTTGGAAGAAACATTTTCAGTAGCATGAAGGGGCTCAGATCCTGTGGGAAAAAAAACAACAAAACAACAAAACAGAATCTTTGTAGTTTTTTCTTGTCCTTCAACCAGAAAGACCAAGGTAAACCCTCACATCATCTTTGTTTAGCAAACCTTATGTTAGGCCTTTAAACTTTGGTCTTTGAAACTGAAAGTCCTTCAAAACAGAGATTTTAGATAGTTCCCAAAATAAAATTAAAAAAAGAGCCTAACCATTAACTTTTTAATCCAATCATGTACAGCTGATAAAGCCATTGTTATTTCACATCTGAAACTTATCAGTTATGGAGATAAATTCATCATACTTCTCACTGGTCAATAATAAATGCTAGATTCTTTTTCCACAAAAGGTTTTTGTGACCACTATCTTCTTTCTCAGTACATCTTGTCCAAGCTGCCTACTGACAAATATAGGCTTAAGTCTTTTCCCCTCCGTTCATCTAATCCCTCATTCATTCCTCACAGGCAGGTCGCATCACTATGGCTACACGTTATCTGATCTCCGAGGAATGGGGGCAGAACAACAACAAGTTTCCCCATTTGTGAGTTTGAGCCAGTAGTGTGCTTAAAGTTTAGCAAAAAACACCCCAAACCCACAGAACCTGAGCCTCTTAATCTGCAGATTAGATGCGTTTAAGACGTGAGCAAATTCACCACTAATCACAGAGGGAATTCCACAAGATCCATAAATAACCCAAGTTAAGAAAAAGTGACAACAAATATTAAATACTAAGTTAGTTTCTGCACCAGCAAATTGTGTCATTTGTTTACTAAAAGGAGGATTTGATCATTTCCTGCATCAACAGCCGCAGTCCTGTCCGTGAAGAATGAGCTCTTTCAGGCTGTTGAAGCAGGCTCTGAATGAGAGTTTGAAGGCATACAGAGGTTTTGAATAACTTACTGAAAGCCGTTCACCTCACTGTACGCCAGGGATTTCTGCTCCTCTGGATCAAGTTCCTCATGCTACATTATGGCAACGTGGCATCTCGGGTTCATAACTACAGCATGTCAAATCTGAAATAGTCATCGGGGGAATTTTTTTCTTTTTTTTTTTTTACACAATGAAAAATTATCCAGAGAATTAGTTCCACTTTCATTTGAAGCAAAAAATAAAAACTATACAGTTAAGTGGTAAAATTGTTAATACTCCTGAAAGATTTAAATTTTCATCAGAAGTGGATCTCTTAAAAATAAGAAGGTTATAGCTTTAATTTTATAAACAAAGTCACAAGTTAAAAATGTATACCCTTCATTAATATAAAAATATTTCTTGCAGCTACACCAGCCTAATCCTACTTTTAACTGCTGAACAGCTTTGTGCTTTGTTCCAGTTTAATTTGGATGATTTTTGTGAATTTGGATGTGAATTTCCCTCTGCGATTAATAAAGTACATTCATTCATCTCAAAAGGTCTCATTCCCATCATCCTAATCCCTAACTCTGGATAATCAAGATACCTGAGCATGCAGCGTCTCAACCTCACTGCAACCTACCCTGAATTTTAAGTTGAAAAAAATTAGCAAACATACATTTCGTGCAACTGCAGACAGTTTGGAAGGTGACAGAAAATTGCAGCTACTCTTTTATTCCCAAAATAAAAAATAAATGACTAGGAGGCATTAATTTCCCCGCAGGCGCGTTAAAAGCAGCCGACAGAGACAATCAGGAGGCAGACAGATCTTGTCTCTGCACTTTAACCCTGCAGCCCATCAAATTCCTTTTTCTCTTCCACTGTGCCTTTAAAACATGAGATTAGAAGAAGTGCTGACTGAAATTAACAGTTTTCTAAAGTTTGTTCCAGTTTATGTGGGACAACAGCAGGAGGGAGGGCTGTGTCTGCACTACTTTTAAACAAATACACAATGCTTGTCCTACTTCCTGCTGCTCAAACTAAGCCTTTTCACTCTGAACCAGTCATTTGCATCAGCTAAAAAGTTGCTTATCGGATCACAAAATACTCTCACTGCCTGTTTCTCCTCATTAGTGAATACATCCTGGATGTACATTTCAATAAAGCAAATATGATTTTGAACTACATGTGATTTGAAAGCAGAGTTAGAAGCTGAAGTTAAAAGGAAATTGCAAGAGGAACAGAATAACAGGAAGTTAACACTACTGTGGAAAAAGTAATTTTGACTTCAGTGGAAGCCATTAAACATGACCCAACACCCATCTTTTCCCAAGGTCTGGTTATTAATTTCCATCAGCTCAAATGACTGCTAATCAGGTCGAAGCACCGCTTTTCCGACAGCAGCTCCCATTAATAACTAAACACGCTGGATCCCAACACTAATCACCTCAACTGTAAATCCCATTCCTGGAATACAAAGAAAAAAAACTTTCATTCCAGCCACAGGAGAATTTAATCAATTTGCTTTCCTTACCGCCCAAACTCACCTGATCTGACAAGCCTGTCCAGCCTCTCCATGGAGGGGGAAGGCACCCTGGACCGCGGGCTGCCCGGCACTGAGCTCTCAGAGCCAGCATCGAATGAGTCCTCGTAGTTCAGCATCAACAGCTCTTTGACGCACTTGTGGCAGACGCTGTGCTGGCAGGGCAGGATGAGCGGGTGGGTGAAGAGCTCCTTGCAGATGGGGCAGATCAGCTCCCGCTCGATGTTCTTGATCGGGACCTGGCAGTGGAGGACTCCATTACAAACAGCGTTTCCACCATAATACATGCTTAAAACTTTAGGCTAACTCCCATTGGGAATGTTATCTTGAGCACAAGTCGCCAACATACAGAAGCTTGAAATGTATTTGGTTAGAAAATAAAGAAAGCCAAACCAAGTTGTGGAAGCAAACATGAAAGAATGTGATTGGCGGTTGGTAAACACCGAGATGTACACATTTTGGCTAAAGTGTGGCTGAAAACCAGCACAGATGTGAAACATGGTGGTTGTAGTGTTGCGTTCTGGGGATTACTATTCATACATGGTGAGATTTGAGGTTTATTGATAAAACCCTAGAGGCTGCAAAAGGCTTCAAACTGGGGCAGAGGTTCAGCCTCCAGCATGGCAACACCCACTAGCACATCTCCAGAGTAATAGTTTAGATCAGAGAATATTCATGTGCTACAGTGGTCTAGGCCAGGAGAGCTGAAATCCAGTCCTCAACATGTCCAATCCTGCAACTTTTCAATGCATTCTTGCTTCTACAAACCAGAATCACATGAATGCTCACAGGCCTCTGCAGAGGTAAAAAGATGCTGATGAGCCGTTTGATTCTAGAAAGGAGGCAGGTAAAAGTTACAGGTCAGTAGAGCTTAAGGACTGGACTTGGGCACCCATGGTCTAGTCAAAGTCCAAAGTCAAATCCAATTGGGTATTTGTGGACAGACTTGAACATTGAAAATCTGATCTTGAACTATTTCACAAATAATATTTCAGTATCTTGAGATCCAACTCTGGCACAGACATACCACTAAAAACTTGCAATTGTCAATGCAACAAAAGGGGATTCTGCAAGTAGGGGGGGCAATTAAATACACCTCAAACTTAGTTTTCATTAATGCATCATAAGAAATCCTAAACACACACTTACATGTGGGGTTTCAAAGTGAAAAGTTAATCATTTAAGGGTAATGAATGCGAACATAGCAAAAGAAATTTGAATGGGAGAAACTTTACAGAGTCCAAGAACTGATGAAACAATAAGGTCAAGATACGTTCTGCAAATTTTAGGGGTATTCAGCAGCATTTTTGTCACCGTGACCTCAATTTCTCACAAAGAAAGCCATGTTCTTCCCACGTTTCTGATAGCATTACAACAGTAATCACCATGTTCATTTGGAACCCAATAAAAGTTAAAGTTTGAAAATATTTTGGTTGTATTTTCATCAATAAGTTATGCTCTGCTAATAGCTTAATTTTGTAACTACTACAAAATGAATCTAACAGTTGGTCATAATAAAATGGTTTCCAAGAGACCGTTGCTAAGACAATTCCAATTTAGTTTTTTTGTCTCTACTCCCAACATTGTCAGATACCCCATAAAAAACATTTATGCAAAGTTTCATGCTTGTATCGCCTTTCGAGAAATTCTATCCATATTTTACACCAATCATCCAGATTACATAACTCAGGATTAACCCGGGCTAAATATAGAGGCACACAAATACCCCCTTCAGTCTCTCACGTTTTAACATAAAATGAGGAAAAGAAAGTCATTTTTAAAAGCTGCACACCAACTTCTAGCGTCCAACAACCAGCCGCTGATTGTTAATTGAGCTCAGATGGTGCGACTAAACCAAGCTGCCACATATCCAGCGTGTTAAAGTGACAATGCCCAGAAGGATAAAGGAAGTTTAATGACAGAGAGACAAACAAAGCCGCCCACAAGCGGAAGAAAAGCCCAATAAAGACGAAACAAAGACTCGAATCAGCAATGAATGGACAACCCTGCCTGCAGAGCTACAGGCTGATTGAACAATGAGTGAAACAAACATCTTCTTACCGAAAATGCGCCGCTGCTTCGCCGCATCTCCGCAGTCATGATGAGGCAAAAAATAATAATAATAATTTTGTTTTTCTTTTCTATTTTGTTTCTCTTTCTGTCTGACGGTTTTTAAAAACCCCTTGTTCGACCAATTAGTCCAGGACAAACCGCCGCAAACTTTCCTGACTGGAGGAGGGGAAGATGCCAAGCAGCCACGGCAGCGTGAATATAAAGAGTGACGGTGCGCTACGCTGCGCCAAGCTACGCCACGCCACGCCACGCTACGCTGAGCTGCGCTGCGCCGGCTGTCCGGGGTTGAATCAGCAGCTACTCCGCTGCAGCAGCGAGTGCAGCCCGGCGGGAGGATATGAGAGGCAGGCAGGAGGGAGGGGGATGGATCTGCTGCTGCTGCCGCTGCTTTTATTGACTTCAGGAAAAACCCTCTTTGTTGCTTTGATGAATTTCCACAATACAAGTTTCCACTCAATGACACTCCCTTTTTTAAAATTCAGAGTTACGTCAATTTTCCTGACATTTTTCCACACAAAAATTCTTCACACCGTTTGTAGCCCTCATCTATAAAATTGAACTGGGGGAAGAAATAAATAAATAAATAAATAAATAAATAAACGAGCAAATCTAAAAGTTAATCAGCATGGATACTGTTTTTTGTTATGTAAGGAACAACAAAACAGAAGAGGGAAATGACAAATTCAGTCTTGTGGCGCTAATAATGGAGCTTCCTGACATTCGGTGGTTGTTTGTGGAGTTTCACAGGGTTCAGTGTTTGGACTCCTGCTCTTTACACACCTCCAGCCAATAAATTATTTAGAGCACACAGAATAAATTTCCATTGTTATGCTGATAAAACTCATCTATATTTATCCATAACATTGAAACTATTGCCCACTATATTCCTGTTCTGGCTTTGGTCAATTGACCCTTTGCAAATTTGTACTCATATTGTATGTCTTACACTTGACCATTTTGTCCATTCATAGATTTTGTAACTGTAAGCAAATAATTTTGCACCCATTTGCAATTTTGGTCTTTTTTTGGTTAAAAAAAAAAAAAAAAAGTACATTTTGCAGAAACCATTTTTCAACTCCTACCCAACAGGTGATGTTGGGTAGGGCGTTTTGTGCCTGTTTTAATTTCTATATTTTACTCATAGACTAGACAATTTAGTTATGATTCTAATAACTGTTATCTACTGGCAAAGGGAAACTGTGACTGGCAACCTCCTGATTTAAACTGTAGAGCTTCGAATGCCTCAGCAAATAGGTCTAAATTGGGTGGAATAGTAGAACTCAGCAGTATTTTTTATTATTATTTTGTGAAATTTAACTAATTAGCATCAACTTCCCTATTCAACTTTTTAAAAATAGGTTTGTTGGACTTTTGCAAGACAAGTAGTTAAAAGGTAAAAAATGAACATGATGTTATTTCAAAAAAACTTGTCTGTTTCCTGTTACTTGTCCTGTTTAGACAGCAGATTCTGCCTTGTATGAACTCATGTTATGTGAATCATGCTCTGTAAAAGTCCCTGGTCACATAATCCTTCTGGTTGTGTAGAATAATTTAAATATGTTAGTACAGCATCGAATTACTGACCGGTATGAAGTTGCAAAACAGGGGATATGTAAATGACTTCATTCACATAACCTGAGTTAACCCTGCTGTATAAGACCAACTTAACCATCTCAGTCATAAAATGATTGAGATAGTCTCCAAAAAACTGCATCTTTTCTAAAAAGTAAAAAGCTAAAGATTTCAAAAGTATTATTTTTATTAAAAGATTCCAATCTTACAAAGGTTATTTCTGATAAATCACATTACACTGATTACACTGCCAAAAAAAATTCCCATGAAAATAATAACTCAGACTTAGCAGAGCTGTAAACCCTTTATTTTGTATTATTTTATTTTATAAAGCATTTGAAACTTTTATTTCACACCAGTTGGTTATTTTTTTAGTTAACTACATACTTTACATTATTATCAAACATTTCTATTAACACATAAATATAAGTGTCGCTTTGTCTTAAAGTTGAAGTTTGTGCCTCTGGCATAACTTAACATTTATTTAAGTTATGCCAGAGGCACATAAACTAAGACACATTTGATGCACATGTGAGAAATATGTGATCACATGTGATCCCATGTTGAATAAACCATGAATCACATGAACAAACTACTTTATCACATGTGGTCAGATGTGATTTTCATGGGATTTTTTTGTAAGGGTTCAGATCATGTAAATAAATTATCAACCAGCTGCTCTATGTAGATCTCACTATGCTGATTTTACATTAAGCATTTTTAAAGTAGCACAGTTTAGGTTAGAAAACCTAAAAAATGTTGAGTCTTTTTTAGGGGCGGTGTAAAATCATTAATTATGAAGTCACAAAGGGCAACGAAAGTATCTATAGCATTAGTGGAATTACTTTCTTTGTCCTTAGCAAGCAGAAATGTGTTAGTAGGTCAGTGGTTCTTTAATACTGTAGACAGTATCTCTTTTCTCTGCATCACAAAAGAGGTTTTGTATTGAGATCTGCCAGCTGGCTGAGTAAAGTTCCCCTGCTCTACCTTTACCTGTGCTCCAGTTTTGCCTCACCCTGATTACACCGATTTCTCCAAGCTCCTTCAAAACTGTTGAAATAATCAGGCCAATGGTTACTGGGTTTACTGAATAGATATGTCTAACACTGAGAGAATAAAAATCAGTCTCTCAAATGTTACAAAAAAAAACCCCGCAAAACTTTGGACAAACAAGAGCAAAACCCACAACCAAAGGGAAAAATGTTTTTTGAGGCAAAGATCAGTGTTAGATCTGGATTAGGCGAGTTACATCAAGGAAAGATTTTCAAAGGAAAAGGCAGTGACAATAACTTCCATCCATCCATCCATTTTCTTTACACCCTTGTCCCTAGTGGGGTCGGGAGGTGCTGGTGCCTATCTCCAGCTACGTTCTGGGCGAGAGGCGGGGTCACCCTGGACAGGTCGCCAGTCTGTCGCAGGGCAACACAGAGACAAACAGGACAAACAACCANCACACCTAGGGACAATTTAGAAAGACCAATTAACCTGACAGTCATGTTTTTGGACTGTGGGAGGAAGCCGGAGTACCCAGAGAGAACCCACGCATGCACAGGGAGAACATGCAAACTCCGTGCAGAAAGACCCCAGGCCGGAAATCGAACCCAGGCAACAGTTCTACCAACTGCGCCACTGTGCAGCCCGACAATAACTTGCAAATGTATAAAGCATACAGAAGTAGAAGCTCAAATAATATATTATTGGTAAGGAAAAATACCTAAAATTGTTCTATTTCATTTGGGTTCATCCTTACAGATCAGCTATTTTACTTCAGAAAAGGCAAACGTTTCTCAAACTGCTGCAGCAAGGAGTGGCATTAGTTTTTTGGGGAAGGGTGTGGGGGGAACCAAGTCTCCATGGCGACCATTAGATGATATTTGTATCTCATCTGGTTGTTCAGGAAGCATGCCAGAAAATGCCTTTTCTGCTCTACCATCACAAATGTAAATGTGTGAGAGGAGTGTGTGGCTTGGTCACATTGAGCTGCACCAGAATCCATTTTTCATATTTTATCTCTTTGTCTCAGTCCTCATGTTTCTGAAGAGTCTGGTAAAGGGGATTCTTCTCTGATGCCTTGTTTGAAGTTTTTTGATATATTATCTAAACTGCAGTTAATTTTTAAAAGGTATGAAAAATAGCAAAGGTTAATTATATTCTGCTAAAATTATTTATGCCAACAAACACTGCAATGTGTAGTTTAACATGTGTCAGTATTTTGGATATATATGATGCTACTTTTCAAGCAAATGTAGTGAAAATGCTGTTGTATTTTTCTCCTTAAAATGCATAGCTACAATAAAAAGCACATAATGTACTAAATATACTGTATAAGAATTTTAAAAAAAAATATGTGCAGTAAAATAAATCCTCAAAAACTACACACATTATAATAACAGTAGCATTGATCAATATATTTAATGTATATTTGAAGACGATTATTCGTGGTGATTTTAATATCATTTGAGAAAATGTAAAGTTTATTGCTTGTTGCATAAATGGTTATTGTATTATGCTTTTATTGTGTAAAGGACTTTGAACTTCCGTGTTACTGAAATGTGACTTGATTTGACTATAGTATTATTTTGGTGGCTTATGCACAATACATCAAAAACAGACTATAGACAAAGGTCTCAAACTTTGTGCGTCTAGGACTGGTGTGCATGCTCCAGCATATTTAATCAAATGCCTGAATGACCTCCACATTGTCCAACCGAGTTCTGTGAATAACATAAGTATTTCGATCAGCTCTGTTTAAGCAGAAACACGTCTAATAAACTGTATGCAAAGTTGCTTAGATGAAAAATATGGGATTTTTCCAAACGTTTTCAGAGAGATTATGCAAAATGTAATAAAATATAACAAATTCGTCTGTGAATCAGTTCCATACAGTCTGCTCTTTTTTTTCTGTCAGGGCTCTATGCACGCGTGAATAAACCTCAGAGCTGACTAGAAACACACACTGGCACACATTCTGTCAGTCTGAGGTGGGCAAAGACAGCAGCTCGCTCTATGCGGACACCAGCAAACACCTCTGTCTGAAATATATCTGCTCCCACATATTGGCAGAAGTAGTCGATGATCTGTCAGACTGCAAACCCACCCAACAGAGATGCAGATCACAGCCAAAATGCTTCCACTGGATCAAATGAATACAGTTTATAAATGGTTATAAATTCAGAGTATAAAAATAAATTCTGCACATTGAAAGAGAACAGAAAGGCAGATGCATATAGTGTGTATTATAGGAAATAATAGGAGCAAAGCCTATCCACTTTAAGCAAATAGAATAGACTAATTATAGCTCATATCAGAATAGAATAGAATAGAATAGAATAGAATAGAATAGAATAGAATAGAATAGAATGGGTGTGAGTGAGCATGGCTTCCCGCCTCTGACAGCCTGCAGGCCGGCCCCCGGCGCTGCGCTGACAGCCAGACCGCTGCTGTCAGAAGAGCCATAAATCATCGGGATGATGCTCACCTCTCCCCGCTCGATCCGCTCCACGATGCTGGCGAACTCCGTCATGTCCTCGGAGTCTGACATGGCTACAGATGGGGATGGATCCGGAGCAAGCTCGCAGCTACAGACCGCTCAATAAAGCGCAGCAATAATGGGGGGTGGGGGGGGGGGAGAAATGGGCTGCAGAATCTTAGAGGAGGAGGATCGACAGGCTGCACAGGGGAAGGTGAGATGGCATCATGTGGCAGGAGCAGCTCCTCTCATCACCATCCTCTCTCCTCCCTCCTTCCTCTGTCTGTGTGAAGCTCATGTTTTGTCAGGAGAGTCTACAGGACATGCGCTTGGTGGCAGCTGGCTTCTTTTCTGAGGAGAGAAAAAAAACCCGCCCTCGTCTCTACTGTACCATCTTCTCCTCCTTCATCATCCTCTTCATCCCTCGGCGGCGATGTCTCGACCCACAGAGCTCTTTGTACCCGCCCCTTCCGACATCGACCGTCACTGACTCTGGTTTTATCCACCAGTCGCGATAAATAATCCCATTCTTGGAGAGATCAGAATATGGGAAAGAGGTTAAGAGGAAGAATCGTAAGTCTGTTGGTGACGTCACGTTAAGTGTTTAGACATGGCTGGCGGTGACTTCATGCCTAAATGACACCTCTCTTTGTATTTTAATATTCAGAAAATTACATGTACACAGGAGGAGGTAAATCATCCAAATGAGTAGCTACTTCAACATATTTTTACTTGAGTAAAAGTAAAAAAGTATTCTGCAAAAAGGCTAAGTAATTGTCTGATTGATGTCATCAGTCAAAATGTAAGGTTTGTGCAAATTCTGGTATTTTTAAAGCTAAAATAAAAAATATATATAAAAAAAACTATGAAATAGGCAATAAGTATGTAAGAACAAGGTAAAGTATTTCAATAAATAGTGCTTACTGTATCTTCTTGATCTACACATGGTACATCATGTTCACCAGATAGAAAATTACATTAAAACAATAAAGCTTTTGTACAAAAAAAAGCTTCACTTTATCATAAGCTGCAGGGTTGTGCCTGTCGCTACTGCATTTTTGGTTAAAACAGGATTGTTCTTCTTTCAGTAAAGTTACTAGCAGTGGTTTACAGTAGCCAGAAATCTTACTCAGTCAGAGCAGCGAAGTGAAGCAGTGTATGCTTACAAACACAAGTTGGTGAAAAACAGGATCAACCTGAGGCTGCATGTAGAATCTAAATTTGCTGGAGAAAAATGAAAAGCTTAGAGCAGGTCAGTGTAACTGAGTGTTATGCCAGCTGAGAGGGATCATGACCTGAGGGAGACTGAAACAGCAAACCAGAGCGAAGCTGAATACATATGAAGGCTAAGAAAGAGCAAAGGGACCAGTTCTTAATCAAACTCTCAACGCTCAAATCATAGCAGCTTGATTTTAGTTTGTTTGATCAATTTCAAAACTCATTTCTATGAGTGTGTTTTGTGCCATGGAACACCGAAGTGTGTTAAACGTTCAGCCATCTGACCTACGTTACCTTTAGATGACAGGAAATTCGTCAGGATGCTTGAAAACAATTTAGAAACTGCAGAGGCTCGATCTGATCATAATCTGTATGATGTTAAAACAACAGCAAGCTTAACATTAGCAAGGCCTGAGAAGGAACAATGCTGTCATGCTGCTTTCATGCAGGACTGAAACTTGGAGACGCTCGTATGGACGAATCTGATGGCACAAATATTGAGTTATTTACAGGTGAGAGGACAATAAAAATGTTTGGGAGAGACTATGTGAAGCTTTTTAACCTGAGAACAGTTTGCCAACTATCAAGCATGGTAGTGGTGGGGTCATGCTGAGGGTCTGCTTAGCTGCCAGTTGTATTGATGCTTTGTAGGAGGTGAAGAATAATGTAGAAGGACCACCTCTATTTTCCTTGACTTCGCCTTAAATCAAAAACTAAATGGTTGAAAGCTGGAGACAGTTTTGTGTTCCCACAGAACAAACTTCAAAAACACACACCAAAACTGGTTACCAGCTGTTATGAGAAGAGTGGTCACACGTCCAGACAATCAGCAAACTGTTGACCCCCGGATTTGGTAGGGGGTGCATCTCGATGCTGCTCAGCCAAGCAGCTTAACGTTGGCCAGAGCACAGAAAGTGGGGCGACAGCGAGAAGCCAGGATTAGGTTTGTGTTTTCCATTTTTCTGGCAATGCCACTTGTTCCGCATCAGCAGATGGCCTCACGGCTTCACGCAGACAAATTCCCTCCACCCCGCTGAGGATGGCGAGGGGGACGCCCTGACAAAAAGCAGCAGGAGTATGACAGCATACATAACTCAAAAACTGCAATCACTGCTAAATGACATCATAACTGAAAACCTGCAAGGCTGAAGTATGTGATTGGTTATCTCTAATCACTTTAAGACAAACAAACAAGAAAAACTTTAATTTCTCTTGAAGCAGTCTCTTTTCTCAGAGTAAATCTTAGCTTGGTCAACAACTCCTCCTTCGGTGTGAAAGGGGCCAAGTCATCAGTCAGCTATTTATCTCTGAGGCCTCTGCTGGGAAACCAAGCTGTGAGCTACTGGCCGTATGTAATTGTGCATTGTTCAGCAAAAGGAACAAGGATTTATTGAACTCTGCATATCCTCTTATTAAAAATGTAGGACGAAAATCATTTATGGTTGGTGTTTGGAGTTTCAGATATCCTCCATTCCAGTTCCACAGGAAATAAAGACGAATTTGGACTCTAGGAACCGTTTCTAGGAACAAGGACGGTTTACTGGGGTCATTCTGTTACTGCTTCTTTTACAGGGCAAAACAGATTGCCAGGGAAAGACTTTACCCTCCTTCCCACCAAAAACAAAAAGGCCCGGTTAGAAGGTTTGTACTGTTTACATTTTATTCTAGGAGAGTGGTTTTCTCAGCATTTTGTTTCAGTCCTCTAAGTTTAAACTCTACATTTAATGGCTTGTGCGTAACAAATTCATGCTATTGGCTGTCTGTGGAGAAGAAAGGGCTAATTCATCTGTTTAATGTAATATTTAGGGTTTAAAACTATTTTGTTGGAACATTTTAGAGTGTGAAGTTCCACAATAAAATGTTAGTCTAACATCAGGGAAGTCCAAAGAAAACAGGAACTGGACAAGTTGCACAGACTTACTTTATTAAGTTTTTAAGTTATCAAATAGTTAGATGTTTTTTCTCAATGTGAAGGGATTTTAATCTGGTCATAGAATGTAAACACTGAAAAAGAAAATCAAAAGTCACAGATGGCTGCAAACCCAATGTGAGCTAATGTCTCCTCTGCTGATAGTTATGCAGTCTAGATGAAAAACATCCATTGTTTTAATGATAAGGTCAATTTTCTCTCCTTTCTATGTTCATATGTTAGCTGATCAGAGCACCACATACAACACGAATGTGACCAACCTGTAACTTCACAAGATCGCACTAAAGAAATAAATGGCTTGTTATCCGTTATGTTGTTTATTCATCCAGAAAAGTCATGTCCAAATCAGAGGTGAGTGCCATGCTACAAAGAAAAGAAAAGAAAAAAGCCATTACTCATGTTTAAATGTGTGTAACACATTATTCACGTTACAAATTTTATGGCAGTTCATGATGTGCTTTAACATACTGGAGACGACACTTAACTGCCCCATAAAAAGCTACATAAACCAGTGAGCTCTCTGCCCGACTGAATAATTAATATTTTGCATTGATTGGCATGTCTTTCAGCACAAAATGAAGAGACTACCTAAAAGAGATAAATGACTACCTAAGGTAATTAATATATACACACTCACATCAGGTAGATTAAAGCTGTAATTGGATAATATTTAAGTCATTCTGCAGCAGATTGAGTCTCAGCGCCTCTTTTGTCTCATATTACTGTGTCAGCGGCAGCATTGGAGTCGGAGTCTGTTCAGTTCAGCTCCCAGGTGGGATGAGGCTCAGCATGTGAGATCCAGCGAAGGCCCCACACCCCCCTTCACAGATTTTAATTAGGTCTTACTCACTGACCTAGTAAAGAAGAAAGACCACAACGCTCCACATGGCAGGAAAATGAGAGGCAAATGAAGCAGATCGGGAAAAATGCAAACCAGTTTTCATCTCAAGGTTTAAAAATAGAAAAATAGTCGAGTCACCGGGCTTCATACAGCCGTTTTAAAATCTAGAGAAGTCGAGGTTTGTTCTGTTCACTCTTTGGAGTATCATCAGATTTGGATGCTAAGCTCTTGATTTATACAGGATATTTAATAATACTTTTTTTATAAGTTGTACTTATGAAATATCCCACTTTCAGCAAAAAGAATAGGTTGGTCCCATCAACTCGTATGTTTTAGTTTTGTTTCCTTTCCCTAAATGTCACCGAGCTCCGTCTCTCTTTCTAAAATGCATTAGCTTTGTGTGTGGAGACAGAGCTGTGTGCTGGCTGTTGAAAAATGGATACATTTCTACTTTGTTTTGCTATTTATCCAATTTCAAAATTAACACTGGCTATTCAAAAAGGTGACATGATGATTGCAATTTCAGTTTCTTTAAATATTTTATGCCCATTTCCTAACTTTAAAAAATTATTTTACTTTTTTTTTTTTCAAGTTTTCTTTAATTGCCTGATTACAAGAAAAAAAACATTCAAAGCATGTGACCAACACCATTTCAGTGGGGAGCATTTGCCTTACAAAAATCCACTGAGAAGTTAGAGTAGAAAAGCAAAGCAGACCTGAAGAGGAAAACTTCTTCATGCATTCAGTCAGAAGCTCAGATTAACAGTTTTTTTTATTTTGTCTTCTGCTGGAAACTCCCAACCCCATTAGGGACAAGGGTGCACAGAAAATGGATGGATGGATGGATGGATGGATGATGGATGGATGGATGGATGGATGGATGGATGGATGGATGGATGGATGGATGGATGGATGGATGTCTTCTGCTGGAAAAGTTAAAATTTTCCTCCCATGTGGATCCCCAAGTTTCCGAAGCATTTCTTTTATCTGTTTGACTTCTGAGCATTTTATTTTAGCAACTACAGGGAAAATCCTCACTTTTTTGTGTTGGTGTATGTTAGGATAAAGCAGAGCTGACTTCACAAAATAAATTTAGAAAACGAGGATCAACAAGATCATCAGGGCTGTTTTTTTCCCCTTATTTTCTCTCTTTGTTGCATACAGATAACTTGAATAGGAGCACTATGTACCTGGACTGGCCTGGTATGTGAAGAGCTCCTGAGCTTTTGTTACGGCAAACAAAAAGGTAGATTCGGTTGCACATCTTTGTGCTTTGAATGGTTACATCCTGCAAGAGGAACCAAGACAAATACAACGCTTTGCAAAAGTATTCACACCCGTTGAGCTCCTCCTAACTCACAGCTTGGGAGTTGGGAGAAGCAGCCATGATCACCATGGCAACTCTGGAGGTGGAATAATCTGTTGACAAGACCAGTGTTCATTTATCAACCAACATTTTTGCAACAGTTTTCATCAACCAGTAAAAATGAGACAAAAGCGAAATAGCAGCTCATATGAGTATGTTAAGATCATGCTATTTTTGTTTTAGAAAATTAACAGTATTTTTTCCACTTTTTGTCATTTGGAAAGATGAGTTGTGAAACAATGAACATCATAATTATGGTTTTTGAAACTGTAAAAAAAAAAAAAGGAAGCTAATCTAAGAAAGCAACAACAAAAAAAATGTTTTAAACGTTAAAACTCTGTATTGTAAAATGTGTCTTTTAGGTCCATTCCTGGGTAAATATTTCAGATATGTGTAAAGAAATTATTTCCTTAAATATAAGGAAGCTCTATTAGGAATCCTCCCTGACTTGCCAACTGGCCAACTAGATTTAGTGTGATCCATATTTGGTTGACTAAAAAGTAGATTGAATGAATTGAAAACACAAAATGGCTACAAGTGGCTATTGTAGCTAAAACTAAACTATTATGTCAATAGTAGTTTAGTTTTAGCTAAAAACTAAACTTTTATCCCAAAAGATAACTTTTCCCATGTTATCTTTTGGGAAAAGATAACATATTGTGGCAACATTTTATTGCCACAATAAAATATTGTGGCAATAATTTTCATTGCCACAAAATTATGTGTGGCAATAATTTTGATCTCCACACATTTGGTCTTTATGGGAGAGTGACATGAATAAAGTAATTGTTAAAAAAAAAAAAAGCCTGAAGCATCAAATGGTCTGTTTGCCATAAACCATGCAGAGGAAGGTGCTGCGATGAGATGAAACTACACCTTGAACACCACCCCCATAGTGAAACACAGCAGTGGCAGCATCATGAAGCGGCGATTATTTTGAAATCAATTTATACCTTTCCATCCATTTTGGTCCATCACTAAATATTCCGATAAAACTCAGAGGTTTGTGGTCACATCATGAGGGATTTACTTTTCCAAGGAACCATTTGATAATATAAAATGCACACAAATGTCAAAGTTAGTACACGTTTTATTAACCATACATACAATTTCTGTGCCAAGCGAGAATCAGCATTAGTCCAAACTCGAAAAGCTGCACTTCAAGAACACGTCACACACCAACTCCTGCAGGTCCAGATCTTCTGATGTAAAGACTTTCTGATCACATCCATAGCATAAGTCGCATCTTTATAGACATTTACATCTATCTACACCAACATTTCTATAAAGAATAGAAAAAATAAACTCCGTTATATTTTTTTGTTACATGATTTATCGTTACAATATGTATAGCAGGGCTTCGTAAAACGGCATGTGGTGTTTTGGCTGCATCTCTTGGACAATCTTTTCACAGCTTTTGGAAGCACAAAGCAGTGCTGTCTGTATTTCATGCTGCTGGAGCTGAGGGACTCGTCTGCTGTGAAATATGAGCTAAAATAATCATTTATTAGCACTGTTAAGTGCCACTCAGTGCCAATGTCAAAATAAATCCTAACATATTTCTGAACGATACCAATCAGAAAGTAGCCTACTTTCTCTGATCGTCACACATGTAAACAACACATACTGTCCTGTAGAATCTAAACAAATGTCCAGGTTACACTTCCCTCTTCCTTTGTAGGTTAACTTGATATTCACTGTCATTTTTCATAGAAGGATCCAAGCAAAATCTAAATTAGGCAATAAGAGAAGCAAACGAAAGCCAAGCATTCAGAGAGCAGCGACGGAAAACAATCCATTAGGCACAATAAGGAGGCAAGATGGAGAAAGTGGCTTCACCATGTGACTTCATCTATGTACACAGACAAATAAAAGCCAAACTGGATCATTTTGGTAGGAAACCAAGAAGAAAACTGATTGCTTACAGTGCTCCAGTTAGCTTTATATTCAACTAAAGAGAACAGGCTTGTAGCATATAGATAAAGAAAACACAATGTTAGAGAGTGTTAGAATACAAAAAAATCCACACATTTCAGCAACATTTTAAAAAATGTCAAAAAGTTTTGTGGTAATGGTTTCTATATATTATGTATATATAATAAGAAAATGGTAACATTTGAGAAAGAGAAATTGTTTCAGATCAGTGCAAAATAAACAAAACCCCACATTAGTTAAGAATCCTATTGTTTTCACACCAAAGCCGAGGATTTGGTCTGGATTCAAAGAGCTGAATCCAGCCTCTGACAGCTTACTTTTAATAATAGATGGCTCACGTTATTTATTCATTCAGCTCTCCTCACATCTTCTCCCCTTTTTTTCCCTGATAGCAGAGCCAGCCTCGGTATGACTTCTAAATGCAGTCACAGGCGCGTCTGCACACAGAGAAGAGCTGCAGGTAAACAGGCAGCAGACGGGCAGCTGTGTTTCTGACATGCTTTCAAAGCATCTCATCACGTGTCAACTCGGGGAGCAGGTGTTACCTCACACTGTGGCCTCATTATAAAAAATTTAAAAAAAAGGTGTTACTTCAAGCAGCGATGTGTGAAAGCTGGAAATGTTTTTCTTGCTGCAAGACAGACGACTGATGTAAAGGCAAAAGGTGGAAAGAGTCTCTTTGCCATTTTGGACCTCAGCTCAAACACCTGCATAGAAGTCTGAATGAACTGAAAGTAAAGCCAGAAGTCCTTCTAACAGGCAGTCGGTTCTGGTGGCGATCAACAGCTAAGAAGGGATCATGAAGGACAGAACCCGTTTCTGCTTCCTGACATATGGAGGTACAGTCATGGCCATTGTTCTTTATTTCATCCTGCATCCTTTCTGGAGTTACAAATAAACAGTTCAAAGAACCGTTTCCTCTGGTTATGATGCCATTGTCTAATCTCTCTGTTGATTTCCAGCTGGATGCCATGAGGAGCCTCCCTAACACACTGCTGCTTACAAGAGATTTGTTTTTAATTCAAGAGGGGAGATTTACAGCGCTTGACAAAATTATTCATACTCCTTAGTTCTTTTTTGTTTTGTTTTTACAATTTTTGCATTACAACCAAACTTTAATGGAGTGGAAGGAAAATTACACGGTTTTCAAAATTATATATATATATTAAAAAAAAATCAGAATTATGACACCCTAAATAAAATATACTGCAAAAGTAACTAAATTTAAAAAACAATGAATAAATAAAAAATCACAGGAGAGAATAAACCATGGAAGCAACCAAGAGGCCCAGGGTAATTCTGGAGGAGCTGCAGGGACCCCACTGCTCAGGTGGGACAATCTGCTGACATTAAAAGTATGAGCTTTTCCTCCTCACATGTGTGACCCTCACAGAAGAAGCCATGTTGGAGTTTGACACAAAGCAAACACATGGAAGAAAAGGCTCTGGTCACATGAGGCCAAAGCCTCTTATTGGCAGCAAAACTCTTTAGACTGGAGAGAGGAGGAGGAAAACAACCCCAAGAACACAGTTAGAGGTACAATTACATGTGTTAGGACACAGCGTTTTGATCTGTTAAAATGGCCCAGTCAAAGGCTAGAATTACATCCAATGGAGAAACCAATGTTTGTAGGTGCTCTTCATCAAATATAAAGGAGATTAACCCATTTTCCAAAGAGGAACTAAACAAACAGAACACAAAGAAATGCTCCGTACTTTAGATTTTTGAAAAAATATTGAAAACATTGCACAATTTTCCTTCCATTGCATAATTACGAGCCACGCAGGGTGTGGTCTCTCAGACAAAATCCCCATAAAAAGGCTTCAAGTGAAACCAATTCCATGATCTTCTTAAAATTTGTAACTAATCAGGAACTGAGGTACATTTAGCCCCATTTCAAATGTCACCCGAGCAGTTCCATTTTTATTTTAATCTCTTGAGCGTTGAAAATTAAAGCCTGCAGTGGTGAAACTGGAGAACGTTGCAGCGATAAGCTTTAGGGAGTAAAGCTTTAGGGATGCTATCAGATTTCAAACTGAGGAGCAGAAGTCATGACCCATTAAGACCTGATGCATCATGAGAGGTTAAAAACATTCAGCAGCTACGTGCGGACGGAAGCGCCAGGCAGGTTAGCAAAGCAGAAAAAGGGACGTAAAGCAATACATCTTTGAAGAAAAGTGTCATAAGTAAAAACAAAAAGGCCATAAAATAAAGATGGAGGCATCTGACGTTTGTTCAAGTCTCCAGTGAATTACACTTTCTGGCACATTATTATATTGTATTTTCACAAACCGCACCGCATAACTTTATTAACAACTACTTGTTTTTTGTTTTCTTTTTGTTTTTTTAAAGGCAGCAAAGAGGTGTGGCGTATATTGCTCAACAAATAAGTTGCTTTAGATGGACTTTAAATGAGGTCCTCAAGTGTTTAAATCCTCGCAATTCCAAACAATTCAAACTTCTTGAGCAGCCAAATATCTCTGAGACGCGGCAGAAGTCCAGCCGCCTTCGACCGGTGACTGACAGACGGCGTCTGCTCCAGAGTTAGCGCACTAAATCGTCCTGCTTTCACTGCTGTCCGACGCAGCTGCCGGCGTTGTCCCTCCACGTCTGCTGCAGCTGCTGGAGGTGCTGAAAGGCTCTCTGGGTGATGTTAAGAGCTGGGTGGACCTTCCTTAGGTCAGGCTCTCCGATCAGAGACAGGCCACACAGCCCCAAGTAGGCATGGAGAGGGTCTGGAGAGATGAAACCACGGACAAAAGGGAGAAACCAGGTCAGAGCTGATAACAGGAGTCCCAGCAGAAGCACCTGAATGTGACAGAGCTGGTACTTAGAATGGAGGTTTACTGACTGATTCAATCTATAAACTCATTGGACCCTTCAGCTGTCCCAAGGTTTGTCTGTTTGTCGTAACGACCTTTAAGAGCACGTGAATAATGCACGCTGCTTTGCCCATAGGAGCGTCTCTCTCCCTCGGGACGAAGATAAAAGCTCCACAGGCCTGTAAGTGGAGCAGTAATTGAATTATAATGAAACGACAGATGATTGGACAGAGACGTTAGAATCAATCACAGAACCATTAGCTTCACCCATCAGGACTCAGACTCAAAGTTATACCAATGAGAATGTGGTTTCAAAAGGCCTTGATATTACAGCGACTTTCAATCCATGTTTAACATTGAGATGCTTTTTAGAGTTTCCTTATAGAGAAACAGTGACCCAGCCACATCCTGCAATGAACGACTGACACAGGAGAAGCAAGTAATGTGAAACAATCAAGTGGCTGCAGAGTGCTTGGATAGAATGAAGGGCTTCTTCTGCCACCCTCCACTTCACACCTACTTGCAAACTTGCAGCCTAAAAGGTGAGGTTAACATCCTGAGAGGTCACAGACTTAATAGCAAAGGGGCAATTTCAACACGGATGTGATGAAGTCCTGCCTTGTAAGTGTCTGGCTTTCATTAATCTGACTGTTTTTTTAAAGTCAGTCTAGTCTATAAATAGCATCGGGAGCCAAATAGGCTTTCAGCCAAATTTTGGCTAAATTGAAGTCATCACTATCAACAATTATATAAACACCAAGTTTTAAAAAACTGTGGCTATTATTGAGTTGTGTCAGTAAAATGATGTTTAATCTGTATTTATGCTCCTCTCCTCTGTGGCATCTTTGCAGCCAGCCATACAAGAGCAAAGCAAAACATTTATCTGCCATCTCACCTCTGACTTGTAATTTTCCTTCAGATATAGCGACACATCAGACAGGTACCATCTTGTTCAAAAATCTACTTTGTTGTTAAAACTCTCCAGCTTCTACACTTGTCTTTTATGATTTTTTTTATCTTAGTGCATTGCAAATAATATATTTTCTCTAATCTACCAATCCTTACGAGACCTTGTCACAGTTTCTTGTCAGTAACTTAAAATCAAAAACATTCAATGAGGAAAATAAGTTTTGGAACGGAAAACAAACAAAAGTATCTCTTGATAAATTAATTTAGCTTTTGTATAATGGAGTGAGAAGTAAATGCTAGACATTCAAATATTATGTGAATTTTCTTTGTTTCACACTCCTTGTCTTCAAGACATTACAGAAACTTTGGATGTGAGGCGAATCGAGAAACAAGAGAAGAAGTCTGGCTGCCTTCTGTGACGTCTTGGATGACTGTGAATCTACACCAGTCTCTCCAATTGCAATTTAAGAGCTTTAAATAAAACCTTTTTCTATCTTTGGCTTTCTAGTCTCTTATTCTAGATTTTAACATAGAATAAAGAATCTCCTAGCAACAAAACACACAGAAAAAACTAATCTAGAATCATTTTGATGAAGGTCTGCATCCATTGTCCCACATCCTGCTGCCCTGAACCAGTTCCCACTGTAATGGAAACATTAGTTCACTATTGTTTCCTTCTTCCATGGAACTCTTTTATTCATTTACATTCACAAGCCTAAGTCTTGTCTGTCCCTCCTGAACACTGTCCTCCTGTCTGTTTGTGGTAACACGAGGAGCTCCGTCTGCCGTTTCCTTAGGCTACCTATAAACAATCGCCTCATCAATTACCCAGCATGAGGGCAGGCAAGAACACGACTACTGAAGTTTAGGGTTACAGGAGATTCTTTTCCCATTGATCTGAAGTAAAACTGGCCACCACAGCTCCACCCTGTTTCACTGAACCTGTGGAAGATGAGGCGCAAACTGTTCTGCTCAAAGAGAGGAAAATAAATGAACTGAAACTGCGTAGATCCACAATGTTTTTGTCCCTAATGTGAGATCTTTGAAGCTGCAGGAGAATGAATAGGAAGCACTACACAGTCATTAAACATGCCATTCAGCGACTGCTTTGCTCCTGTGGTTGTTACTGCACTATAAAAACACCAGGCATCTCTGTTTTATGGATGCAACAACCACAAAAAAAAACCCTACAACATGGCGTTTCTACTGTAGAGGGTAGAAGTCAAGTGGCATCATTTACCTGGATGGCTGTCAGGCCACTTGGCGAAGCCGCCGACCAAACGATCCTGCGTGGACAAAATGAAGCTCCTGTTTTTCTCAAAGTGTGTGAACTGGAACACATCCAGGAGCTGGAGAAAAATACAAAAACCATCAAATGAGAAAATATTTTAAGAACTACAGATGTACCAATCAGGATTTTCTTGACTGATACCGATTTCCAGAATCTTCTATATTTTTCTCAGACATCTTTCATAGATGTAGTTTTGATTCCATCAGTAAATTAAAAGGTTATCTCCAAAAGGACATCAAACATTAATGGATTTATAGACTGATGACAGCAGAAGCTTTTAGTTTCAACAAATTTCCAAAGCAACCTTAAACTTTGGAGTTTAAGGCTGCTTAAACCTCAAACTTGTTTCTGTAAATTTAGAGAGTGAGACACAGCAGGCATTGATTTATTATGTGACAAAGAAGGAAGACATTTCAGTGTTTGCTACCTCCAGTGTAGCTCCCACCCAGAAGGAGTAGCACGTATCCACAGGTTTGTTGGGACGTCCGTGGAAGCCGCTCTGCTGCCTCATGATGCACCAGCGCCGGATCCTGTTCAGCTCACGCGGACTCAGAGCCTCGTCCAGCCGGCCCATCAGGCACAGCGAGGCTATGGCACAGTACGTCCAACCACCTGGCACACGGGTCACCGAGTTATCACATAAAGTTGCAGTCTGGGGCGCACATCTGCTCACTATGGGTATTAGTATCTCAGTCTTTAATAATTACAATAATTATACAAATGCAACTTTAAGGCGTTCTAAATACAAGAGCTGGGATCTAAACTCAAATTTAGGGATTAGTTTCTTTCATCTAAATGAAGTCGAAACTCTACACAAAAACCCTAATACATATAATCACCATTTTTTCCCCACTTGTCATCAACAAGCTTCTGGTATAATTCAGCCTGGAAATTTTGATCAATCCTCAAGGCAAGACTCATTTAAACCAGTTTGTTTCCTGGAACAAAACCGGCTTTGAATCATTCTCTATTAATTTCCATAAAAGCTTGGGATGTTGCTTTCGGGATGTAAACTTCTTAGGTAGTTAATATTTGCATTTCTTAGCTCTTCAAAGGCCAATTTAGATGCGTATGTGGAATTTATTTTGCTGTTGATGCACCCAGTGTCAAATTCTGTTGTTTATTGTTGTCACAATCTGATGCTGCCATCACTGGTACAGGGTTAGTAGGTTTTAATGTCCCACTTTCAATTGTCAAACATACTTCTTGTCATTGTGGCGTAATAGCTCGATGATTAGCTAATCAAGCTATAAAGCTCTGACTCCAAGGGGAAGTAAAACTTGCTTTACTTGAAAACGACATTCTGGCAGTTTTGAGTTCATGGAAACTTGAGCGTTGCGTTGTTCCTGGGTTGGTCTCAAACCTACCAAAACCAATTCATCCAATGATCAGTTTGGACCTTTTTCCAGGATGTACCCAAGTCGATGCCACATTTCAGTAACTTTGCTCTTGAAAATCAGCAGTTTTTTAACAAGTGACTCCTGATAACTTTTCCCAACTTGTGCAAATCTACAGATTACATTGAAAGTGCAGCTTTACACATTTAAACCTCTAATGATTTCTCAGACTTTTCCGATTTTCTGATTAACGGTCAGTCAAATAGTGACGTGTCAAACAAATAATTTTTACTTCAACCCAACATAAGTGTTCTTACTTCTTCTGCTTTTGCTACATTATGCATTCTTGTTCACAATGAGTGTAAGTAAACGTTTATTTTATTTTAATTTAATGCTGAAGTCCTAATCTCACCCTTACATGAAAATTAGAATAACATATTTAATAAGAATGTAGAAAGATGTGGAGACATGTCTTTGCAATAAACTGAACATCCACTTGAAGGATTGTTTCTACTCGAAGCTTAAAGTGAGGGGTGAACACCTGGTGGCTTCAGATAATTTGTTTTTCTAAAATCAGCTTCCTTCAGGCATGAAGAAACATCATCCATGGATATCAGTGTTGGGATCAGTGAAGTTGGATAAAACAACAACAAAAAAAAGTCCTAAATATACACTAAGGACTGAAATCGGATCATAAATCCAGTCTCATGCCCAGACCCATGAGGTTCTATAATTTCATGTTTCACCTACATAACTGCACAGACATAACATCCCAAAAAATGTGCTTGTGTACATTCAAAGCAATGCTGGGAGGTCCTGGCACTGAACAAGCACACACACCTCAAGGGTAAACCGGTAATGGGCCTCGACTAAGCATCTCTTCTGATTTGTAATCAGCCCTTTGGAGAGTTGGTAGGCTCAGCACAGTCTCACCGAAGCCTTTAATCACAGAACTTGAATTCAAAGAGAGAAGAAAATCACTTAGATCCAATAAAATTTGCCCCTTGGAGCAGTTGCAATTTTTTTTTTAAATGTGTGTTTCAAGAGCACATCAGAGCTGGCAGGAATTTCATCTTCTCTGTACAACCAAGGTCATGCAGATATGTTGCTAAGTACTGCTTTTGTTGTGTCGCGTGAAAGCTTTCGTAAAAGAAAAACAAGGTCTAACTGGAGTGGGGGACGAATGATTGAAAACAATGTGCTGCATCTATAGCAACGGATCTGTAGAGTTAATCCTTTATAAGCAGTTTTTTCTCGCCTTTTACAAGTATAATCCCCAACATATTGGTTATAATGTGTTCTGAATAATTAGCAGTAAAAAATACCCAATGAAATAAAACCAAAAATGTATTTAAATTACCAAACTTATTCAGAATTTATTTGTTTTTGCGACAGTGTGTGTTCTTTCTTCTACTTATTTAAATTATTAGGACTTTACATGTATAACATGTAACATATATTTACTCACCATGAGACTCTCTCCCAGCTCCTTGGCCAAATGCATTGTCATATGACTATGGAGAAAATAAATGTAGAAATTATATTTTAATCAATAATAATTGATGTGCACACAAATCAGAGATTCTGAAGAGGAAGAACAACACAGAGTACATGTTAGACTCCACACCACTTCCTCATCCTCACATTTATTTTTGTTTGAAAAAAATTACACAATGCCATCTCTGAGAAACTGATGACCCATTTGTAGATTACTGCATTGACAATGCATGACTGTTATCTGTTTAAACCGGCTTTTTGCTAAAAAAGGACACAAACAACAACAAAAGAAGCACAAACAGTCTGCGGGAGTTTATTTTGTACAGTATCAGATAAAACCTACAAGTTAAGCTAGAGGTGGCAGTCAACTGGGAAGACCAAATAATTCCCAGCCAGTTCCTGCTCTGATGAGACTAAAGCAAAAATGGCTACTGCATGCATTCATCTCTACATGTAAGGTAGTTTCTGTTTTACCAAAATAAGCTTTAAGGTCACAATTTAAATGACTTTTCTAAACCAAACCAAACTTATTTTCTGACTTTCGGTGTGTATCTATTCATGTCAAAAGGACATAGATACGAATAAGCATGATATAAACAAACACACCCATAAAACAACACAGACTCTGAAATGTTAAACTTGATACATGCTGAAGTTTCCCAGGTGACGTGTGCAGCTCAGGAGAAAGAGAAAACACTGCGCTTTGATGTGTCTAACGCCCAGAAATGCAAACAAAGCAGATAAAGTTGGGAAAATTTGTTTTTATTCTTTTTAACTGATGCAGAAAAAAGCCTTCACTGCAGCCTTAAGACTATGACACATCACTCTACCTTCTCTAATTATTATAAATGAACTGTCTGTAAATGAACTGACACCTCGTAACAGTACGTGGGCTGTTTATTTTAATTTCACTTTTTATGTTGCAGAAAAGAATGGTTATTGTCCACTGTGGGAGCGTTCACATCAGAATCATCTTGTTACTTTTATCCACTGAAGGAGGATCAGAAGCTTCACATGTTATTTAACCTGTCAACACTCACTCACCAAACTTCCCCGGATGTACTCAATGGCTTTCTGGATGTCCATGCCTGACCAGTCATCCAGCATGTAACAGATACTAGCTGCACAGTAGATAAACCGGATGTCATTCTCACTTCCTTCTGGTACAGCATAGAAACTGAAAGCCAGACAAAAAAAAAGAAAAAAAAGCAGAATTACATTTAAAAAAAACAAACAACCTGTCTGGGTTCTGGTTTTATGCTTTCAGATTTATGTTCTGACTGTTTTAAAACTACTTTAGTCGGTGTAAAATTTCCCTTGGCACACTTCTGCATTTTGGACCAATAATTCAAGTGTGAAACTAACAAAAATACAAACATATGAAATAATTAGCCACAAGTGTCCAACTACAATGTATTGCTTAAATCTATTAAACAAAATGAAACCCAACCCACATAGCTCTAATTTAGAGATTGTGTGTTTTTTTAACCGCCCAAGTATTATGAGACAGTTTTATTCCAAGTGAGTGGAATAATGGTGTGGTTTTTAAGGCAACGCCATGTTAAAAAGCAATTAATTATGAAAAAAAAGAAAAAGAAAAGAAAAAATAGAGAAGGAGAGAAAGGATGAGGATACAATAGGCTGTTTCTGGGGTAACTGTATGGGACTACCTCAGGGACCCTGGAACAATACGATTACCATAATAGAGGTTATAAACAAAACCTCTGGACTGGAAAATCACTGCCAGGCATTTTGGGACAGACCTGCTGTAAGGAATGATGATGGGATCGATCCCAGAACGCCATCAACAGCGGCCGCGCTCTGCCAGGACTGGACATTTGGGATCATTACAGCGACATTAAGAGCAATGTTTTTATTTAAAGTTAATGAAGTTTTAATTTAAATGCCACAAAGCAATGTTGCTAATTGCTTCTTTCTTCATTACAATGTTAAACCGCAGGGTATAAATTATCATTTCCTTTTAGTTGTCTCACAGGACGTCTTTTGCTTTGTTTTGTTTTTCGAACAAAGGTTTTATGGCAGAGCAGTGTATTGGGCCACTAAATTACACAAAAAGTTGTGCTTGAACTTGAACAACATCATGAAGTGAGGTGTAAACATTAAGGTCAGAACAGAGGAAAAGAAATGGTTAATTTTCTTTAGTCTACACACATCCTTACTTGCTATGTTGGCACATTTTATCACCAGCTGATCTTCAACATAATCAGTGAGTTTCTGTGATGATCTCAGCAAAGATTTAGGAGAAAATTCATGAACATCTGCACACTAAAGCATGCAGCTGCTCCAGCTACTAGAGGACAGGAGATTGTGTCTCAAATTCACATATTTAGTTGCTTTTGAACTACAGAACATCCAAATGCGAGCAATAGTCAGACCGTGTTAAATCTGTGTTCAAATGGCTTTGGGTGCTTTTGAGTCAGAGTGAAAACGCCACATTAAATAAGGATTTAGGTGCAAAAGTGAGCGAAAGTGTGCGCCAACCTGCCGTCCTCGAGCTGCAGCACTTTGAGACCAGCCAGAACGGCTTCTTTGTTCACCCGACTCAGGTCGTCTCCAAGGATTAACAGTGAGCACAGGCCAGTGTAGGTCATGGCAACATGGCCGCTGTCGTACGGATGGAGTACACCTGGACCCTGAGGACAACAACCGAGAGGGAAATTAGAGATGCAGCTGATGGCTCCAAACACAGACAGAATATTTTGGAGATAATATAAGTGTAGAAGAGTAGACTCTTCTCTGTTTAGTTTAATTTTTGAAAGAAACAAGCAAATCTCTCTCTCTTTTTTTAATTTCTAATAATACCCATCATGACAATGGTCACTGTTGCTTTCCAAGACTGGCACTCACAAATGTTGGAACCTTTGTCCAACATTTTCTACTGAGCAACAAACACAGCATCTGCTACACTATGGTATGGTATTTGCATCATTCTACTGAAGCAATAAATTATCAAGAAACTGATACTGATGATAGAAAAAAGTGGATTTACTGAGAAATTAAAAAAAAGAAAAAAAAAGACAAAAAAGCCACAGTACTCAAACTGAAAAACAATTCTGGTAGTACCTTCGTGCTGTAAGGAATCCCAATATGTGCTGATCCACGAAACCCTCCACGGTTCAGGTTGGATTCTGTAATGGACCAGACAGAAATGATGGAAATATTCAGCACAAGAGACAAGGGAAAAAGAAAAAAAAACTAAATTAGTCTTCTGATTTACGTTTTAAAGCCCTTCTGTTCATCTTATGACCTGCAGAAAAGGTTCTCATCAATACAATAGGAAAAGAGGCGTGCTCTGCTGCCACCTTCTGGTCATGACAGAAACACCAAGCCACATTAAAATGACAAACTGCACAACATAACAGAAGCTTTAACACTTTCTAGGCAATGACTGAACAACGAATGGACCAATATATTCATGTGTCACACACCAGCCTTACAACAGCTCATCCTGCTACCCGACTTTATGCAAGACTAGTTAAAAATATGGCATCCAACCTCTGTACTGAAGGAAAAGTAAATATTTTATCTTCCACCAACATATACAGAAACCCTGATGTGGATCCCTTGCATGTATACACAGATGAATTCAGTCAAACACCTGCATTTTACTGGAGACTAACATCCCACGTAAGCAAAATGCTTTCTGAAAGTCTTAATAGTTTGCTAAGTAGGGGATTATCATACTAATGAATCATTAGTAAATCACATTTGTCTCTCAACTTGTTTTTTTCCCCCTCAGATCTAATGAGAAGAAGCTTGCCAGCCTCCCAACATATGGCTGCAGCAGAAATCCATCAAGCACGACTATCCCTCCATCATCTCCATTGATGTCTTCAATAATTAATGAAATGCGCATCTCAACAGATGGTATGGAGTGGCTTGTTGGAGGCAAAAATATATAAATAAATAACATATCAGTCCCAAAACAAGTCATTAAAAGCCTGAGAGTCAAACTTTTCTTTGATGAACAGCTGTAAGGATGCACTGGGTTATATACAGACAACTGAGGGCCAATAGCTGCCTTGAAATCTGCAGAGTGGGGAAAGAAACATGACAGACTTTAAAGTTTGATGAGTCGGAGGAAGCAAAGACGACTGCCTCAGTGTGAAACAAATTAACTTATAATAACTTGAAGTAGAATCAGCATTTGAAAAAAAATGCTAATTATCCCTTACTAAAAACCTGCACTATCTCTGATGCAGTATTTAATGCACTTTTTTTTTTCCTTTATCAAGAATCGGATAAAAGTTGGAGAGGAATTTTAAATTATGGAAATTTAATTCCTTAATTTTCCAATTCCTTCAAAAGCCTACTACCTTGATCAAATAATCAGAAGAAATTATTTTTCTCCTTTTATTTTTTTTATATAAAGAAAGAAAACCTTAACTGATCCAAATTAAAATCCACCAGCCAGATCACAAAGAAAATGCGAAATCCGTATTTGGCCGATGTGGTGACAGGTGTTGAAGGGAAGACATGCCACTCCCCAGAGACATTCTCCAACTCACAGTGAGGAAACCCAACAGGTTCTTAAGTCAAAAGGAAACTACAGGCTGAGTCTAGATCCAGCTAGTTCTCAATGTGCCGTTTTTCTGGACACGCCCAGAAAAACCTCTAAATAGGTCACAAAAAAAGTATAGAGTGCCAGAATCACGTAATTTGACTCCTATTAATGTGGAGGAGCAGAGGCTGCAGTCCAAACTGAGATGAGGGAGCTAAGCAGCCCTACATCAGAAATTCCTTATTGGCCTCTCATTCAATGACAACACTTTGATATTTAAATCATTCTTTTATACTCGGTGATAAAAAAAACTGCACCTGGAAATATTTAGGATGAAGCTCATTTACACAGCATGCTTCCAGAATCCTGTTCTTCCAGTCAAGGTCAACATCTCACCACTAAAAGTGAGGGTCAACAAGAAAAATCAAGATATTTTACTTTTTGTGAAGCTCCTGCATTACCGCAGAAGAGGCCCTAATCAGACTACCCACCTCTCTTCTGCCATCAATGATTAATTAAATACAATACAGATTTTTCCCAAAACACATTTGAATCTATCAATTTATTATTTTTGAGGAAAACGCAACAGATTTGTAGGCGTCTGAGCAATTCCAGCCTCCTTTACTCTGAAAACCATTTTCAGCAAAGCATGGAATAACATTATCGATGCTGTTACTAAGCTATGACGAAAAATAATAACACACTCTATACATTTACAGTGTTTCCCCCAGTGAAAAAAATAAGTAAAAATAAGTAAAAATAATAAAAATAAGCCTGGCGGGCCACCAGGCTTTACTTATGCCCCACCAGGCTACGTTTTCCTTACTTAAGTCTTTTTAAAATGTTTACTTTTTTAAAGACTTTATAGTTGATGTTCAAGTGTTAATCTTACCAAGTGATATTTTCAAATTTACTGTCAACTTTAAACATTTTTTAACTCAAAAACAAGACGAGGCACTGAATGAATGACTGCCCAGCACCTTGTCACCGGGCTAAGCAAGTTTTCTGGTGGAAATTTATTTTCCATAAACCGACTTTGCAACTCATTTCATCTCAAGTCGTTGCAATTAAATGAAAATAACATTTTCATAAAATAACATAAAAATAGATGTAACACTTACTATCCTGGGTGGGAAGAACTTGTTGTGAGTAAATCCACTCAATCATCACTTCACTGTCCACCACCTCCAGGGCATCCAATACATCCAGACCAGACAGGGCAAAGAATAAAATAGATAACCTGAAATGAAAGCAGTAGATCTTACAATGTACTCATTTATAAAGTGCCATATAATGTGTGAACATGTTTTACAGCTTAACCTTAATTGTAAAACCAAGCTGAAAATGAGCTATAACTCATATATAACTGAATGATAGACCTTAACATAGACATAGCTGGAAACAGGCTCATTACATCAGCCATAAAAGCTGCTGCATTATCACACCCAGGAAACCTGAATGGTTAAATAAAGGCTAAGATGAGTTTTACTTAATTAACTGAGGGCTAATGAATCACAGCTAGCTCCTCTGCTGTCCAGTTCCCCAACAAACCACAGTAACCAGAGCTCCCATGAGCCCTCTGGCGAACCCACCGGGTTGTTTCCAGCGACGCGTACCGCTCAGGTAACACCTGCAAGGTCCTCTGGAAGAATCGAACATGTCGGTCTCTCAAAAAGTCTATCTGCTCAAATTCTTCAAACTGGTTCTCTTCTTCCGCCATCTTTGTTTCCGCACCTATGGGGAATCTTTTCCGGTGCGTTTGCTTTTCAAAATAAAAGCCTAGAGTAGGGGTTGATGTTATGGGGACTGGATTTGTGATATTGACTGGGTTTTTTTTTTTTTGCTTGGACTTTAATATTTAATCTATGTCAGTGTAATTTTTTGTCATGCATCAACCCAGTGATAATTTGTTACTGGGAGTTAAGGGAAAATTTAAGAGCTTTTTTGTCTGCCTCATCTCGCCTTTCTTTTTAAATCTGGGTTAATCTGTTGTGTGATCAATCTTCACCTCCCATAGAGATGGCCTCTGGTTCAACTACAGCACCTTGATATTTACGTATTTATTCTTTTTTACGCTGTGTTCAAAAACTGCTCTGAGTTTTGCTGACATGGTTGTTTAATGTAACTATGCTGTCTTCAGTTCAGTCTTTTTTATAGAAAAATTTTTTTTTTATTTGGAAATACTTTACCACTACAACAAATGTGTCAAAACAACAAAAAAGATTTAAGTCAAGCAGAGACTCTTGAAACTGTGGAAAATTGCAGGACTCGGCTCATGGTGACATCACAGCCCTTGTCTCCAAGAGGGGATGGCTCTGGAATAAAAATAGCAAAAAACGTAATTACCTAAATGTTACCTATCAGAACTTAAAGTCAAAGTCTAGGTCCAGACCTGTGAAACATCTGTAGCATGGGTCCCTGTCCTGAAGGTTCACTGTGTTTCATCCTTTCCTCCCATCCTTTAGTGGGGCGAATCAGCCTGGAGGGGTCTCTGTTCACATGACCATCCATCTGAAGAAGAAAACCAAATTATTTCCCTGAGACTAATGACTGAAATCTTTGACATATAGATTGAAATATTTCAGGCTGGTCACTGCACCTTTTCTTTTAGCTTAGCTATGATTCTTCTCTGTCTTTCCTCTTCCTCCTTTTCCCTCAGTTGCCTCTCATGAAGCTTTGCCTCCACCTTGTGAAGATCCTGCAAAGGTGCAATCAAACTATGTATTTTGCAAAGTAAAGGTGATATCATACCTTTTTCTCGCTGAGCTCGAAGGAACCTGCTGTTTATTGTCTGAACGCTTTTTATTACAAGTAATTTAATGAGAAACTCTGAATTTGAGAGGACAAACTTACACCTTATCTTTTGTTTTCATGTATTTCTAAGACTTTATAACTTGGTACCCTTTCACTGAAGCTTTTGATGACTTTTGTTGCCTCTCTTCGCTTCTCTTCCTTTTCCCTCTGTTCTTTCTCTCTTTTTCTCTTCTCCTGCTCCTCCTCTTTCTCACGCTTCAATCGCAGTTGCTCCTCAAGGGCCATCTTTAATTCCAGCTGGCGGCGGCGCTCCTCCTGATCAACAGAGATCATTTTGTTAAAAATAGGCATCTGCTGAGGGCCGCAGTAAAGCAACCTCATATTATGTGATTTTGATTATGAAAAGCAGTGCTATAGTTAAAAAAAAATTTATATGGCAAAATATGAACCACTCAGCACCTTTTCTTGTTTTCTCCTGTGAATCTCCTCAGCCATTTTCTGTTCTCCTTCTTCTTCCTCTTTTAGTTTTTTCTTTTTCTTCCATTCCTCCAGGCGCAGTGCCACCTCCATTTTCTCCTCCTCAGTCCTGAAAACATAAACGACTTAACTTAACTCAAACAGATTATGTGAGGCAAATTTGAAAGGTTTCTGATCTGAATTTATTCAGTTATTGATACTCACTGCTGTTGCTCAGCCGAGTTCTTGACCTTCTTCTCTCTTCTTTGTGCCTCCTCCATTTCCACTTGAGTTTGGATCCTCGTCTGACGTTCTTTATCTTTACTGATTTTCCAGCGTTGAATAGCCTGGATGGGATGGAAGAAAATTGTTAAAACTGGACAAAATACATGCACTGCAAAGATTCATGAATGACACATTCCAAACCCTGAAAAAAAGAAGGTTGTTGAAATTAATTACTTACAAAACAGTAGTGCTTAACTGTGACGTTCATGGAGGAAAATACATGACTTTAGATTTTTTATTTTTAGAAATAAAACTTTGAAAAGTGTGGTGTACATTTGTGTATTAAGCCTCTTTCTCTGTGATACCCCTAAATAAAATCCAGTGCAAACAACTGCATTCACAAGTCACCAAATGAGCAGACATGATTCACCTGCATGCATTTCAACTTTACGAACCCAAGGAACACAGCAAACAGTTCAGGGGGACTGAAGATAAAACATTCAACATTCTTCAAGTTTTCATTTGTGTAAAAAAAAAAATTGTGAAAGGGTTCCATCTTTTGCAAGGCACTGTGCATGATAGACCTGGAAGATAAACAGGATTTTTTTCTGCTTTTACTCTAAACTCTAACATCATTCTTTGCCACATTTCTCCACCTCTCTCTTTTTGTCCTGCAGGTAAAGCAGCTCCTGATGCCAGTCCTCGTGTTGCTGGATCTCCTCCTGTGTTTTACTCGGCAGGTAGAGTTTGGCCTCTTTCCTGTATGACGACCGCCCACCGTGCTTCATCCAGACCTGTCATTGTTAGAACAAAAAAGCTGCCCCACTAAAATTGTCAACAATAATAAATAAGTAATTAACAAAACAACTTTGTATTCCTTACTCTTAAGAACGCTTGGTGATCAAATTGGTCCCAGCCTCCATAAGACCCTCCAGTTTTCTGTAGGAATTCCTCCAAAGCTTTGACCTCGGCAGGGAGATCTTTGTTGAAGGGGTTGGCCTTAAAGAAAACAGAAGAAAAAATAGCCCGTCATCCCTCTTCTTTATTTAAGTGAGTGTTAAACCACAAAGAAAAAACATAATGGTGTAAATTGAAAACCTTCAGAGTAGATACTGCAGGTAATTTAGGGTTTGACTTGACAAGAAGACTCCAGTTTTCAAACTTCTTGTCATAAGCATCAACTTCCTGCTTGCACGTCCACTCCTCCTTTGAATGTTCCTCAAAGCTGAGAGTAAGTAAGAAACATAAGGTTTGATTCCTTATAATAATTCCATTTCACTACAGATAATCTTAGTCTATAAATTATGCTTTTTTTATTTCTATTTTCTCTACTTTCCAACATTCTTTGATGCACTTAAACTTGTTTCTCATAAGATGCACACTTTTCATATGTGTATACCGAGTGAATGTTGTGGCTTTCATTCTAATTTACCAAAGATTGTAAAGGATGCAGTGACATGACATCATTCATAAAAAGTCTTTTTTCCAGGCTAAAGTGGTGTAAAGATGAATGTTTAGCTAATCTTTTTACCGTAAACACTGCTCCTCCTTTAGAGCATTTATCGACACTTCCACATCTAACATTATTTCTTTAAGTCTTTCAATCACTGGAAATACAAACAAAATTGCAGAAACAGTATCAACAAACTGTCCCAAAAGACTCTAATTTTCACATCACTGACACTGCATATTTTATTCTGAGGTTCAATTATTTAACTTGCAATATTATTTCACATATCAACTCAGAAAGTAGCTCAAATATTGATATTAACAATGACAAAAAATGTATGTCTATAAGTTTTTCTAGGTAATGGACAACAACAAGCGAGTTGCAGGTTCTTTAACATCAAGAAACAAAAATCTTACATTCAGGAGACGGCTTGACATCAGTTAGGTGTTTCTGAAATTTCTTCACACCATTATTGATCTTCACTAGCTGCTTATGAAGGATCATCTCTGAAGAAAAGCCATAATATTATATTTCAGTTAAAACTGTACAATAACATATTGAAACAGTCTGGTTTCTTTACCGGGTTTCTGTAAGTTTCAGGCACATTGAAGATACTTTACGAACGTCAACATTTAAATTCATGGTCTACGCAAATTGCAGTTTTAGATTCAGAACTATTACTGATGAATGGTTTTACCAATCTACTTCAAACCCCTTGCACACATAATCTTTACCATGATGAAGGAGCTGATAGAGGATACAGTATGGATTTTAAACCTTCAACACAAAATGACGTATAATATGATTTAAAAAATAAGAAGATGCAAGACTTTGAATTTCTGCAATTGTCAAGAAGGTCTGTGTTAGAAAAAAACCTGCAAATTTCAGGCAATATTTGATCAATGGTTAAAGCTCGACCGAAACAGCTTGGTTAAAACTCAGACATCAGATGAACTAAGATGTTCAAATCTAACGTTATGGTTAGATTTGAAGAGAGCTGTGAATCAATAAAAGCTCATAAAAGAAGGAATGAAGGTTCAAGTTTGTTCAGAAAGCAGTCATCTTCTGTTAGTGCTGCTTGAATTAGAGGTATTTCTAATCATTAGCACACATTTATCATTACAAATATCATTTTTTATTGTTTCCGGAAGCGTTAAATCTATTTCTTTTCAAGAGCAATCTATTCTTTTTTTCACATCGGCTGCACACCCTCGTGTGAAACAGATGCCTAATGTCAAAAAAGAACATCAGCTATAAATGACTTACTTTGAGAAAACCTTTCTTTCTGTAGTATTTTTTCATATTCTTCAAGTTCGTCAATGACATCTGTCCAGGCATTCTTTCTGCACAGAACAGTCAGGGCTCTCTCTTTCTCCAATTTTTCAATCCTGTCAGGCAAAAGGAAAATAACTGATTTTAAAGTCAGTGGTTACATTTATAGGGCTAGGGATAGAGAGTTTTCTTGTTTCAACTCCTCGTTAAATGTGTTTCTAAGTCAGAGGGTATAAATCTGCGTCCCTTTAAGAACACAGGCTCTCAAGTTACAGACAGCAGTCTGGATGGATAGTCGTAGGTATCCATCCATCAAATGTTGAGTCCGTAGAAAATATTTAACTAAATAGTTTTGGGTGGATGAAATAAACAGCTTTTGGGTGGTTCTTTTATATATATATCTGTTAAGCTGTAATGTGATTTGATGTTATCCTTCATTGTATTACAAAAATTAAAGCAAATTTCACTCACAGCCTCCTGTTCTTCTCCGCCTCCCGCAGAAAGCGACCGACTTCCTCCTTGTTCAACCTTTTCTGCTTCCTTACCGTGCAAGACTCAGTGGTTGGGGGAACACAAGCCTCTTCCTCATCCTAAATTCAGTTTAAAACAACAAAAAACAATGAGCGTACGACTATTACAGCGAACCTAGTAAATTCTGCTATCCTAAACGTCACGCAGTTCGCCCAAAATGCTTGACTTAAATCATGACGAACGGCTACAAATGCATTTTTTCACAGATATTCATATCTTTCTTTACGTTAGCACTCACTGTCAGTTTAGCAAATTTGTCAATGTCTACTAACCAACAGTGTCTGTGTTTTAAAGGAAATAAGAAATGTAGCTCGTTAAAATGTACCGTCAACAGTTCATCAATGAATAGAGCGGTTGCTAAGGCGGCCATGTTTGATTGAGAAAGTAAACAAAGCAAACTTTATTGAAAAAAAACCCTGTTGTCAGGCAGCGCACTCCTGTTGTTTCTAGTTTTGACCAGCAGAGGACGCTGTGTTGACACAAGATTCACTCTTCATTTTCATTTGTGAGATGTTTTAGGCGTTTCTTGCATATAAAGTCAACCCATTGCTCTCAGAATGATAAAGAACTGTGGTTTGACTCAGCCCAGGTTTATTTCATAGTTTTCAGCCACTCTCTGGTGGATTTACTGGTATGTTTGGACTATGTTCTAGTTAAAGGGTCCAGTTCTGCTTCAACTTTAATTTTTTAAGAGGTGGGTCTCACATTTTCCTCAAGGCGATTCATTGTGTGCAGTGGTCAGATCTTACTGCAGCCAAACTCCACCAAAACATGACACCTCCACCTCTATGCCTTTTTGTTGATATGAAGTTTTTTCCCTTTAATGCTGCGTCACTGTAGATTTATGTCAAACATCTCTTCTGCTTTGGTGTCCATATGATTCAGTTTTAGACCTATCTGAAATAACAAGGACTTTTGAAACAATATTTGTTTTTGTCCACGTTGTTTCTGACAGACTTCACTCTGACCGTGTTTTTTTTTAAGGACAAATCTATCTTCTTAGTGAGAGTTATATGGAGAGGTTATGTAGTCTTTTTCCAATGTTTCAGACATTTCATTTCAACCACAGCAAATGCCTCCTGCAGGCCCCACAATGACATTTTTAAGGGTTTTTACGGAATTATTTTAGCATCTCACTGTTTACTTTCAGGGTGAACCTATTTGGATGACTAGAGTTGGATGTTTTAACCATTGCTTTGAATTTTCTCCAATTGTAGACAATGAAGTGACAGATTTTAAAGTATTTTGAGACTCTTAGACTCTTTGGATCTTACTACAAGAGTCAAGGGCACAATAAACTAAATGTCTGGAGTATGAACAGGGTAAACATTTTTTAAAATGTTCAGAAAGTGTGTGATTCTAAACATTTTAGTGGCTTTATTTATTCCTCACCAGAATTAGCATGCTTAGCACATTTTACAGAAGCATTTTAAACAATATTTTCTTTGTTTCTTTTATTTTAAATATTTAAAAATATATATAAACATAATCAAAATATGTTGAAAACACACAGGCTTCCAGAGAGTGCCATTCTACTGATTATTTTTCTATTGACCTAAAAAACTAATTTTATAATTTTGTTCCCTTGTGAAGATGACTTGCATAAAAATATTTTTGACAAAAGATCTGACAAATTGCTTTATGTGGTTTAATCTAAAGCTTGAATCAGCTCTCCAACATGCCGTGGTTCTGCTGTAAATGTTATTTTTTTTATGAAAATGAAAAAATGGGCAAAACAGTTTGATCAGCTAGCAAGAGTATTGATTTATTTGTTGTAAATTGAATAAGAAAGAATCACTGCATTCAAAACACCTTTGTCAGCTTTTAACTATGCAGAACTATGCTTATAAAATAGCAATGGTTACATTTTAATCCTAATCTTGCATTGGTCTGTTTTATCATTTCGACTTGTCTTGCAGTCACGCTGAATTGAACCAAGAAGCCTTGAAATCAACAAATGAGATAGGTCTTTTATCTGATTTGCTCAATGAAATGTCTGTAACTAAACTTTTTTTTTTTTTTTTTGCGGCGCTAGTGGCTCGCATTTTCCACAACAGTAGGCTGACAGGAAGGGGGAAGGAGAGGNGGTCGCCGGGACCGGGAGTCGAACCCGCGACGTCCGCGTCGAGGACTGAGGCCTCCAAGCGTGGGGCGTGCTAAACCACTGCGCCACCACAGCAAGCCCCAACTAAACATTTTTGCTGCAGTTTGACTGGGTTCTCTTTGGAAATTTTTTTTTATCACTCTCTATCTCTAACTCAGAAGCTTCACAGTGCATCTTGACACAGCTCTATGGTTAGAGCCGCCTACACACCTCAGTCTCTTCAATAACAGCTTATGCATTCTGCAGAGTCCTTGACTTTTTCTGTAACAGCTTTTTCATAATGGCCAACAGCTATAATTATTATGAGAGCTGGCGAAGTGACAGTCAGAGAGAAAATAGAAGTGTGTGGAGGGACTGCTGTATAAATAGCAACCTGTATCCATTATTGAGTGCAGATATTGGGGATGGTCTCTCCCATGGGTGCAGAGGCAGAGTTGTCGTCGCCACATAAATAGTAACTGCTCTCCTTAATGAAGAGTGTTACAATGTCCTGCCTCATCCTCCTCCAAGAGACTCGCTTAATTTGATGAAAGACACAATCTGATGGACTTTCTGCTGGTCGCTATAACAAACAAACCAAACAGGAGGTAACAAAGTAGGGAGAATCCGAATCAGACGAGAATGTGCGCCAAAATGGCAATGTAACAAAGCAACAGTAAATAAAAATATAATTATTTCTCCTGAGCAGGAATGTTATTTTTGGACTTCTGGTGCAGTGGCAAAAGTCCAGCTATTACAGAACCTCACAGCTCATCTGTCAGTTTATTTAGTTAACACTTGACATAAAATGGACAAGTGGCTGCATGGTTTTTGTCACATACAAGCTGTGCAAAAATCTTCACATCCTAAATCTTTTGCGATTATGTTAAAGCTACACATTTCAGTTTATTTTAGTATACTTTAGGGGATTGTGAAATGTGCACTTTGAATATAATAATATAATAATAACTGCATTTGTAAATTACTTCTTGGATGTAATATGATGTAATACTTCAGGTGCCACGCAACAAATCTTTGTGCACCAATAAGACACTTGGTAATTTGGAAGGACTTTAATTGTACTTCATGCCAGCAGCTGCTACAGTTAGTCTTCAAAGTCTTTAAAGATCAAAAGGCTCCAGAAGAGTAGTCGGTGTGATGGTGGAAAAGACAGTGAGTAGTGACGATAATGTTAGTTAATATTAATGAATATTGCCATTGCAATATTCAACGATAAAGAAAAAAACACATAAATGATGAAACAAGTCACAGAGCACAAAGGGAAAACATGCAGGAGCCAGGGCATGGGCGTTTCAGAAAAATGCAAGAATTCAGCAGTGAGTGAATGAGATCAAGGTGATGTGATTGTGGCCTGGAGACCAGGTGAGTATGTTCAACAGAGTGCAATGGGAGGAGAATCTATGCAGGGGACTGAAGGCAGACTTATTATCAGAGAAAAAATAGAAGAAATCTATATACAAATTAACAGGGAAAGGTTAAGAATAATGAACACAGAAAAATACACCCAAGAGAACCGCAGGGAAAATAACTAATAAAAAGAGAGGTAAATCTAAAAGGACCTAACCAAACTCAAATGAGAACCAAAACACAAATACCAAGACAGCCATTTTAAGACTGGATGAGGTGCAGAGGTCAATACCTCTGGTGGAAGAATCTGTGGTACACTCCACTCAACTGGCTTGTACAGATATGTAACCAGAAAAAAAGCAGAAATTGGGAACAAAGAGGCTAGTCAGATTTAATGGGACCAAAAGATCTGGGACTTGGGTAGAGATTCACCTTCCTGCTGGAGTACAACCCTAAACATGCGTCTGTAATTTTAAAAATAAAGCAGCACTTTGTATCATGAAAAAACATCCACTCCCAAAAAAAAAATATCCCTAGTACTAAGGGACAATAAAGGATATTTCTATTCTATTCCATTCTACTCCTATGATTAGTTGTTTCTATAGCAATCTGTGAAATACTTTTAGTTGAACAAGTTCCAACTTTCATTTTTTCTTTCAGTGTGTCTTTCTCATCAGGGCTTCGCCTGAACCTTCTGTTAAAGTAAAGAAACTCATCTCACAACTTGTCTCAAACCTAATTTTTCAGTTTTGAAGCGTTGCTCATATGGAACAACCTGAACAACCTCCATGCCCTGAAAAGGCTGAAATGGAAGGTGACAGCAGCTAAATGTGAAGAAAGAAAAAAAAAAAGTGAGATTATATGGAAGACGTGACCTTTGATCTCCTCTCAGCAGCTAATGGATTGGTTGGAAATGTTATGAGACACGATCCCTGTAAACTGAGAGGTTGATTTTCCGTGAAGGGATGTCAGAAGCAGAAGCTGGTACATGGTTATTTATGCCACCATGTTTGTGTGCAAGTATGTGAGTTTTTATGCTCTAAAACCAACAGCAGTCAGATGTGTTTACATATTTAAGTCTTCATCTGTAGCAGCTTCTATCCTATCCCTAAATGGGAGTCATTTCCATCGACATGTTTGTTTAACATCTACAAATAAGTAGACGTCCTGCGCCGACAAACATATTTAGTGAGTGAAAACTCACACACTGAATACTAACTGTTGCATTTAGCCAAGTTCAAATGTTAAACCTTGAAAACTATCAGGAAGCTAAATGTTGACTACATTTAACTGCTCTACTTTGTAAAAACTTTCAAAGTCTATCAGATTGTGAAATTATGTCTTGTCCTCTTCAGGTGATGCTACAGATTTTCTGTCAACCTTAGTTTGGGACTCTGGCTACACTATTCAAAAGATGTATTTTTCCAGTCATGAAATTATTGTTTTGTTATTTTTGACGGTTGCTTTGACTCAAAGTGATTTTGACAGGCAAAATCCCTCTTCGTCTCCTAACAGAGAGATGCTGAAGGATGTGGGTCAAAACTGACTGATACTTAGAACTGTTTATGATTTCATCCAACTTGAAAAAACAAGTAACTCCATATCATAATCCTGGCACTAAATGTGCTACATATGAGTTCTACGTGTATCAAATTAAAAGTTTGGGATTATGACCAAAAGTGTAATTTTCATCCAATCACAATCCATTTTCTCACAATGTGTTGAAAGATCATTTTCACACTTTCACAAGGTTTTTTGCAGCAAAAATACTTTTTTGTTTCAATGTTACCTTTTAGTTCAGACATATGGAGGATCTAAGAGGCTGTTGTCATATGTAGCACAGAAAGTAGTTGGCACATATTCCTGCAGTGCAGAGTTCCTCTCAGACTACTGAACCAGTTTTCACATCTTCATTTTATTAACTCTTTTGAAATATACAGTTGCAGTAATGTCACCATTGCTGCTTTTTGTTGCCTCGCTGCAAAGTACAGCTCTAGCTAAAGAACAAAAAACACACATCCTTCAGAAAAGCTAGACTTTATTTACACTCAACTGAAGATCTCTAACTGGAAGCAGGTGTAAATTTAAGAATATCAAATGCAGGAAAATTAATCAAAAGATGCTTTAAAAATTGTCTGGTTATTGCAGCATCTTACTTTTAGAGCTGAGTAATGTAACATAGGTGGCACAATAAAAGCATAAAAAACTATCAAAAGATTTTTCATAATATTATCACAAAATTGTCGTTTGTGTATTTTTATGTTCTGTAAATAAATTTTATATACCATATTACCGAAAAAAAAAGTATAATTATCTATGACACATTTACACCTAGTATGCTTTGATACGTGTTTATTAGTTTTCATTTCCTGTTTTCAAATTCTGAAAACATTTCCAGTTAATGCTTGATCATTATCTTGAACCAATTTCCCATCAAGGTATGGCGCTCTCCCCTATCAGAACTGACCTTTGGTCCCTTTGAGAACTGCTGGTCCCTCAGTCATTGGTGACAACCCTAGCACTACATCAAAAACAAGAGAGCACGCACACATGATGCTCTGAAGGATCAGAAAGATACAAAGTGCAAAAGTGTCTACAAGTTGATTAATCAACAATGAAGTGATAATTTGATTAGATATTTGATCCAATCAAGTGTATCATTACTGTGGAGAAACAGTGTGTGATCTGAAGCCTTTCCACCCAGCAAGTCACTTTAATCCCAAGCATAGAAAGTTTAGTTCAGCACAGGAGATTGACTGGGTCAGCTGCTTAAGAACAAATATTTTGCCTTGAGGCTCCTTAACAGGTTAATGAGGCCATGCATACACACACACACACACACACATGCATGAACGCGCATACACAGCTCTCTGTGACACCTGCTGTAATTGTATATGGTATTATAACGCAACATGATCTGACCGCATCCTGCGCAACATGTTGAGCACGTTAGACTAAGGGGGACTGCTAGCCGGTGGGGACTCATGCATTTTAGGCCGTGTTTGTGCACATATCGCTGAATGATTTGGACACTGAGAAGCTTGGTTTGGAAAACAGGGAAAGTGATCAGGTTAATTGCTTTTCCTGCCGAGCTTCAATCTCTCTGCGACGTGAACGTATGAGCAAAAATGTTAGAACTGCTTTTAGTTCATTAGAGCGTGGTATTTCATGGACTGACGTATTAATGTGTAGGCTTTCAATAGTGTCTTTACTCATAATTTCACTTCATGACACCCAGTTTCCCATTTTGCAGACGTACATGTGACCCGGTCACAGCTGGGATTTGTACGATCGCTTACTTACATTTGAGAGGGGGGCATGGAAAGCAGTTTGGACTGGTGTTGAGGTTGCCAACACGAGGTTTGGCTCCCGTTTCAGGGATCAGGCGAGACACCTGAGCAGACAGGATACATCCTTGCATTTATTTCCTTATGAAATACTAGACCGTTCTAAATTTGCATGACTTAAAGTTCGACTTATCACGCTTTGGTGGATTGGTCGAAAGACTTCTGACTTCATTGATGCTTTCCGCTGACCTTTCACTCAACACCATGGCCACACATTGTCCATGTGTTTCCACATTGCCACATCCCCCCAGCTCAGAATTGCCTGAATGAGTTGCAAGATTTCAGACCTCATACTGTCATAATTAGAAATGGTACTATAACGCAACATGATTATACTCTAATTTTTAATCATGACGCTAGTTTTATATATATATATATATATATATATATATATATATATGTTGGCAGTATGAACAATGAAGCGTTGGGGCAACTCTTTTTCCATCTATAAAAGTTGGGAAGCACTGAACCCAATTTGACTTTTAAAGTGTTATGACAGTCCTACGCCTCTCTGACAGATGGTGACTCAGACAAAATTGAGTAGAAAAACATGAAGTTTGGAAATTTTTAAACTGCAGCAGTGACAGGATCTAATACTTGTGTTTCTGAGGACTGATTACACTCTGTGTCTGCCATAAGGAGAGTCTGCCTACAGCAATGAACTATAAGCTTGAGACAGTCAGAACATATTCAACTTTAGGTCTTACTCACACCAAGACATCTTATCATACTGAGCTACAATGATTTGGGCCAAATCATTTTGCCTAAAATATGAATTTGACAAGAGTTTTGAGGGCTGAAAGAGTTCAGAGGGCTCTGTGTTTTCTTTCCATTACTGCTACGTTCAAGCCTTCCTTCCATGGAGCCTCCAACTCCCAGTCAAAGAGAAGCATTTTCTTCCCTCACAAGTTCACAAACAGAAGGATAGTTAATGTCATTCCTCTTCTTTGAAATGTTTCAGAACTGCTGTGTGCAGTAGAGCTTCTAGATTCACATTAAAAATAGTCTTGCATGAAGATAAAAAGGATAAATCCCTCTATTAGTAGTCAAATACATAAAAAAAAACAACCAGCCAATTATCAACTTCAGAAAATGTTGAAATGGTCAGATGACATCAATCCTAGCATGAACTTTTCCTTTGTTGGATGTCATTTAGAATGCAGCAAGACCATTAATTCTATTAAAATAAATGGATTTCACTTATTTACATTTCAAGTCAAAATTCCAACTTCAGGAGACACTTTAGCTGATTTTTCCATCTTGATGATAAATTTTAACTTCCATGAACTTCTAGAACCCACTATTAGTGGTCCTGAATTTCACTCTGCGGACGGGGAGTAAAACAGAAATCTGATCACACGTCCAGCCATGTGATGTTTACTCGTCTGATTCACCTCGAACATTTCCCTGTTTGTACCAACCGCTGCAAGTTATGCTCACAACCAGATCCCCATGAAAAGACGATTGCATGAGTCCTTATCTCACTGGGAATGACGCAATGTGCTTCCCTCATGCAACATGTGCGAACTTTGTTTTTGTTTTGTTACTTTATTTAGATCCGACGGGCACAGAAATGCTCTCAAAATAAAATTTGATATGCTTCACTTTATACTAGCATGAGGACAAAATTCACACCCATCCAATAGATTTGAATATTGTTTTTAAGTCCATTTATTTCAGGATCACTAAGTGAAACACATTATATAAATCATTTACACACAGATGAATGTTTGAAAGGCTTTATTTTAGTTCATTTTTAATACAGGAATGTAGCTTTAATGTAAAGTAGTACTCTTAATCTGATAAATAAACCTCATCTGAACACGTATTCTAATTTATTGAATATCACTATAGATATACACACACAGGCTGAAGATTTGAACTTTTCTAAAGTTTTATTCAGATTAGCTCGATAATAGTGTGTAGAGAATTTAAATGAATGTTTGTCCAGGGGTTAGCAACTACATCCGAGTTTTATACCTCCAGGTACAATGCAAAGCATCAGAAGCAATGGTATAAAGTGTTATTATTTGGTCTTTTTAAATAATGTCCTCTAAAATATGTCTTAACTTTTTGCATCTAGTAAAAACTCTCTTGTCTTTACTTCGACAGTGTCCCACAGCTGTTAAACAAAACATGAAATTGAAAATAAGTGGGTCATGGCTTTTAGAGCTGGATGGACTTGTTAACTGAGCTGAGGATAATGAGTAGCAACATGGGATGAAAGCCAGCCAGTCTGCGTCCAAAGGTAAGAAAATCTCCCGTCTGACACCTCTGAGCTCAATAATTAACACATATTCACCTGCATTGAAAGGTGGACGACTGTTTGATGAGATAAACTATTCTTCACACACAAATAGTGGAAAATTTCTTACATGTTTTCAGCTCCTTCGTCTTTTACTCTTTGTTTAAGCTTATTTATCGGCCTTTCTCTGTGTGCCGCAAGTCTGACAGGACAAACTCAGACAGCAACGTAGCGCCATGTGATCATCATCATCATCATCATCGCTGGCTGTTATAGCCAATCACATTTCAGCAAAATGTTCTGAGCAGCTGTTGAACAATGAGCAGCAGCTGGCCTGCCTTCCTCTCGTCTCTGGGTTTCCTGCGAGTTGATTAGGCTTGAACTGGAGGAAAGTGAATGAAGGTTCATGTAGAGCCTGGGGGCTGTTTCACAAAGCAGCTAAACTTGTGCTGCTGTTGGTGTTTCCCTCTGAGTGTGTTTCGCAGGCAGAAGAGGAGACGAGTGTTAAACCGACAGAGATGACCTGCTGAGCGTAGAGGAAATGGTTGCAGACATGCCATTCAGGGCTCACACTGGACGTAAGTGTGCATGTGTGTGTGTGTGTGTGTGTGTGTGTGTGTGTGTGTGTGTGTGTGTGTGTGTGTGTGTGTGTGTGTGTGTGTGTGTATTTAATGAGCAGTCTGGGTGCTTTAAAGTCCAAGGCTGCTGGTGCTGCTTCCCCTCTGGGGTCTTTCTGAGGATCAAATCAAACCAATGGTCTTTCTTATGAAGAAAGCAATTATTCAAACGAAATAAACTTAGTCTTTTGATTATGATCTTAATCTTCTTTTCCCTCATAAGATACTACATAATAAACAGATTTAACGGACTCTAAAAAGACTTTTATTCACAGTGAAGTAGTCTGTTTACGGCATTCAAAGGTCAAACTGTTGGTGCAAACTGTTCTCAGAGTAAATTGTTAAAGCAGATACTTTTTTGTTGTCCTCCCCTTTGCCACACCTTAACTTCCAGATTTTCTACGCCTTATGAGGAAGCAGCGGACAGCAGCCATGATCAAAGAAACGTGCTGCACATGCAAAGCAGCGCACGTCAGAGGTGTAATTCAGTTCAGTTCCAGACTTAATCACCACCAAGGCTTTGAGATAACTTCTCAGACACGCCCTGGTTGAGACGGCAAAAGGCAGAGTGTGAGGCAGAGAGTCTGACGTCAGCACCGTGGGGCTGGTGAGAGGTGAACAGAATGTTCTCCACGTTTTGTAAGATCAGACCGATTGAACTCCTCTTCCAGACTTTGGTGTAACCTTTCTTGGGGAACAGTGCATTGCTCTGAATACACCATCAACACCTTGAAACTTTGCAGTGGCAGCATCATGCTGTGGGGCAGAGAGAGCAGCTAGTCTTTGTTCACTTCTAGATGGATAGAGATAATATGTGGCATTCTTGTAAAAAAACATGTAAATTGTGAATTTTCTGGTTCCAGCAGGATCTTAAATATTGTAATGTATAGTAATGGTTTACATCAAAGCGTATTCATATGTTAGAATAGTTCTGTCCAAGTCTTAACTCGATAAGTCCTGACATGAGTGGTGCAAAAACAAAAACAAATATGGTCCATGGGTTTCCTATGTATCATTTTCCTTACCTTACACAGTTATTCGCTACTTTCTTTTGACACGTCATAAAATCCCAATGAAACACATTGACAGAATGTGGAAAAGGTCAACAGGTGTTAATTCTTCTCCCACGCACTATATAAAACAGGGAATGGTCAAAAGTTAAGGTTAAAATTGTATCTACATCACATCAAATATCTGGAAGCCCGGTCTGATGAATCTAGTAAAGATCTGACACAGGATGCTTGTTGATACTACTATTCTATTTCATATGATGCTTTGACAACTATTCAACATTTTTATTTTAGTGCGTGTTTTACAGATAAGAAAAATAAAATTGTTGGCAACCGGATTAAAAATTAAAAAAATCTGACTGAAACCTGCAGAAAAATTCATGAAAACCAATGTACTTCTCTAAAATCACAACTCTTGCCCTGCATTGTTGAATAAAAAGAGGAGACAATAAGGACAAAGTGATAATATGACATCAGATGTAAAGGTGAAGAGCAGTATCAGTGCGACATGTGATCATGTGACTCCAGGAGGCAGGAGCATCCAGTTCACTGTCTGGACAATGGATCTGTCCCTGCCTGCACCAGAACAAACACTGTTGTCAGTCATTGTGTCAATTATCAACTTCTGATAGGTGGCAGGACACAGAGAAAGAGAGTGTGTGTGTGTGTGTGTGTGTGTGTGTGTGTGTGTGTGTGTGTGTGTGTGTGTGTCAGTGCATTTTCACACATGCAAGTATTGTGTGTGCCTACAAGAACAGAAAAGAACAGAAAACAAACAGCAAAACCTGTGCATTCACAGCCGAGGTTGTGATAATGGCAGCTCTTTTATCTGCAGCACATGGCGCCCACATACTCAGGTCTGCGATTGATTCACGGCGCAGCCACACAGAAACACTGGGGAAGGTGAAGAAGTGGTGATTAGAAAGAGCAGGAGGCACCTTGTGGAAATTATGGATCCTCAAAAGGAGCGTAGGCTGCCCTGATGAGTCACCGCAGTTTTGTGGCAGATGGTTTGCCAACAAATGTGGGCATCGCCGAGAATTTAGGCCAATCAAAGAAGAATTGTCGCCATACAAAGCTCCACTTGAAGAATGAAAGTGAATAGATTCAAAATAAAACGGAATAATTTTCTGCAATGCAACTGGAAAGAGAAGAGAACTAAATGTTTTGAGATAAAGAAAAGATAAAGACAGAAGATGATCAAACCGAACTCCCACGGCAATGTTTTCAAGCTGTGAGAAATAAACACAATTCTGAAGAGCTTTTATATGTCGTGTCCAGATTTTGAGCTATTATCTAGCCCATAAATAACCAAAAGGCATATGCTCCTTTTATTTTTGATCAAATAATGGGTGAACTAAACAGCCCATTCATGCCCTGAAGCTCTCCATCATTTGCATTTCATTATCATCTTCATTTAGCTAACTATGCAGTTAGAAAATGTGTGCCAGGAGCTCAGTAGGTGAAGCATTGGGTTGGATGAGTGATAATTACCAAAGCGTGTTGAACAGGCATGTTAGAAGTGTGACTCAGTTCAATTATTTGTTGGTGTAGCTTTATTCACTCATCTTAAATGCTTAACTAACTAAAAACTGGAATTTTTCCTTTTGCATTTTGAAGACATTTTATTCCCCAGCTAAAGCGTTTCTCCAGCTCTGATCATGTTGGAAACAGTTCCAGCTTCAAGTGGAGCTGGTTGAAGGATCAAACCAATAAGCCCCATTAAGGCCAGATGAGTCACTGACCACCCCTCCATCCTGTGAGCGCTTTGGGTGGCTTGAGTCACTCCAAGAACGCTTCCTAACACGTTGACCTCTTCAGCAGTTTTGGTCACATGCGTGGCTCAAGGTGTGACTGGTTGTGTGAACACCTGGGAAAAAGAATCAAAGCTGCACACAAAGCATTAGAAAGGTGGAGTTGCCACCTCCTTTGTTTACTAAGTGTTCTATCTTAAATGCATTTATCTTGGTTTTTGAAGAATCCTTACATTTGTCTGGATGGATTTGGTGATTAATCACTTCACTATTGTTGGATGCTTTTCCCTTTTTTGTTTTTCTTTTCCTTCCAGTCCAAAATAAATGCGGACATAAATAATTTTTTGTCATTAAACCTCACATATTTCTTTTTTTGTTGTTTTTTATTTAACTTTTGCATAACTTTAGCTGTATTCATGCAAATCAAATAAATGTTTGTCCTGTATTGTGTTTTAAGGGGGATTGTCACGTCTTGTGATTTTTTTTTTTCTTCAGATTTTCCATAAAGCCTTTAAAACTCTGTGTCTCTTCGACATTTATTTGGTGACATTGACTCCCATTCAAAAATAATTTTAACACTGCTGTAACATTTATTAAAATCCCTTCAAATGTTTTTGCTCTGTTGCTTTTCAGTCGGCAAAGAAATTATGCAAATATGCCAATTTAGATTTATGAGGTTAAAAAGCAAATGTGCAAAGTTGTCCCCCACCCAAATCTAAAGTGCATCAATGCAATCGAAAAAAATAATGATGATGATGATGATAATAATGGTTTTTATACAATTAAAAGTTAATGAAATTAGTTAATATTTTGTATTTATCATGTTAATGATTGGAATTCATAAAAAAAGACAGATTGTGTTTTAAAAAACAAGTTCCTGTGTCCAAAGAGGACAGGAGGAGGAATTTACTGTATTGTTCTTGCCAATTGTTTTGGAGGATTTTATTACACCTCCCAAAAAACTCCAAAACTCATATGGAGAAAAAGTAGGTTTAAAGAAACTGGGAAAATGTAGAGTTAAGCACTTTGAATAGTTTGCTTATCAATCTAAGCAGTAAGTTCCTATGTGACCCTCAGTGTGGTTATGAGAAAGACGTGTATTTTAAAGGATGTACATTTTAACAATCTGGAAAAACTCTTTTATCATAGTAGAATAACAAAGCCAAATTTGAATTCAATTAAATAATCAGAAGATTTTTTTCAATGAATTTAGATAAAAATGGAAATTGATCACAGAGGCAAGTGTAGAGAGCTGATGATGATAAGGTTGTCTGATTAGGTTGTGCACAGCCAAAGGTTGCAAGAAGGCTGGAGTTTAGGACTAAGACAAACTATGGTAATAAAAAAAAATCACAAAGTCTCCACACATCATGTTTGGAAGCTAGAATTTTTCATCTGGCAACATTAGGTCATATCTCCCTGGTCTTCCAGTCCAGAAGATTTAAGAATTTGGTTTAAAGTACTCGTTCTCAGCTTCAAAGCTTGAAATGGCCATGCAATGGCTGCTGCTTTTGGTCTTCAATCCCAAACCCTGAATCTCCTTGTTCCTGGAATAAGGCTAAAACTGATAAGACGGCATGGCCTTTCAGACTGTGGCTCCTAAACTGAGGAAGATTTTGGTCCCGTAGCTTCAGTTTGTTGATTCTGTGGACGCAATTAAAAACCTGTTGAAAACCATCTTGCTATATTGGGCTTTTATGTTGTGGTATTATTGTTTTTCTTTATGTTAGGTAAGCTTTAATGTAAATTATGCTCCACAGTGTTTTATGACTTTGAGTCTATGAAAGGTGGATTATAAATAAACTTTACCCACTAGATTCCTCTTTTGCCTTCTTCACCCTCACCACTTGTTCCCTCTAAGATTTTTCTTGCTCTCTGTTTCCTTCATTTGAAAGTGTGAACTTTTGCTGATTAAATATTCACTTATTACCCAACACTGCCTGCCAACCACCTGTTGCCTCAATGCATTTAGATCCATTTCACTAATCAAATCATGATATACATGGTCGGGATAAACTTTTTCACCATCTGGTTGAAACTGCGGTGTACACATCTCTGTTAAAATACATATAATATTCATATACAATTTTAATATATGTTGTTTTATTTTATAGTGTGACTTTGCATTTGTGTTCTAGTACAAAAAGAGAGAATTAGGTGTGGTCCTTTGGTTACCACGCCTTGACTTTTCCTGTTTTTCATGACTAAATATTTCCGAACATCCACATTTGTTGTTGTCTTGGCAATTTCATTCAGCCAGCAAATCATCACCGAGCATGAACAGGAGGGATTCATATATACGTGGTGGTTTTTGATATGAACCATTTGACTCTCCCCTGTTAGCCTACCACCTACGTTTTGCTCTGTAAGCAAAAGGTTTCCGATAAAACTTCAACATGGAGTGAGTTTGTTTGTCTGCTACAGTTTATATGCCAGTTACTTCTGAAAATGATTCCTCAAGGGCATAATAATATCTTCGAAGACTCATCGCTGCATAGCAATTAGCTCCAGCTGCTGCTGAACCCTCTGTCAAAAGAGGATATGATTGCATGTGTTGTTCCCATGTGTGCTGATGGTGTGTATTTGTTGTTACAGTCACTGCGATGGCAGCTAATTCTCCCTCTATTTTTATGAGTGTTGCTTTGACAGCTGGCTGGAGGTGGAAAGTCCTGCTGCCAGTGTGCTGGGAGAGCAGACACCACTCTCACACATCGCACACACATGATAATCTTTTACTGTCTCACAAACACAGTTAGCACAGGCTCCTGCTCCAATCAGTGTGTGTGTGTGTGTGTGTGTGTGTGTGTGTGTGTGTGTGTGTGTGTGTGTGTGTGTGTGTGTGTGTGTGTGTGAGACAGAGGTAGACAGATCGAGGAGGAGATGAGTGTGTCCAGTGCAGACCAGTATCAGGTTCAGACCAGTGATCCCTGTGTTAATACCCAGCTTTTTTGTTTTAGCTGCAGGGTGTCTTATGTAATCAGAGACTTTTTTATTTTTTCCGGACCACTTTCACTGTCACCACCTTTTTTGTTTTGCTATCAAGTCCAAAGTGATACGGTGTCAGTTCATCAAAGTAAATAAGAACGCAAAGTGCAGCACTCACAACATATCTGTGCACTTTGTGTCAAAGGGACGGCGATGATAGACGTGCAGCCTTCCAGCTCGAATGTTTAAAAGAGTCAGAGAGAGACCGGCTGGTCAACGGCTTATCAAACCAATCTGACTCTAAAATATGTTTGAACACACAAGCATGCAAACAGAGAAGCACTCTGACTGGTTTCAGTGTTTAAACCTTGAGTATTGGTCAGACTCTTTGACTTTCCAGTGAACTGACAGTGTTTTACACTCAAAAGATAAACATTATACAGCTTATAATGTTTATAAGTATTATAACACCTGATTTCAGCCATAGAAAACAGAATATTTCTCTATATTCATATGCATATACATTGTGTTACACAAGGCTTCTACACACTTCTATTTTTAAAAAAATTTACATTAATTGTAAACTGTATGTAAAAAATCGTTAAGTAACTTTAGAGCAGTATAAAACTGAGACATGCCAATAGCACTCACAAGTCCTAAATGCTAAAGCTCCTGATGCGTTTGTTGATTTTCACATGAAATAGAAAGTATGAGAGAAATATGCAGGAGAAAAAATTACACAATTTAAGAAATAAAAATCTAAAACTGAGATTTGTTATTACTTTGTGTGATTTTCATACATTTTGTATAATTCTTCTTACATATTGAAAATAAGCCCAAAAAAGAGAAGTAATAGTTTATGAAACCCACATGACCTGGAGTCAGAAAGCTTCACAGTTTCTGAGCAAAAAGACTTTTGATTTTTCTTTGCTTTTCCACTGACAGTCCCAGTCCAACTATTCTACCTTTTAGTTACTGCTACGTTTATGGTGGTTTCTAATACCACTCTTCTAATTTGCTCTCTTAGGTTTATATTAATGCGAAACTACATTATTTATTCTAATAAATTACTTTTCAATTCAACCTCCATAAAATCTCTCTCTTTTCAACATCCTCTGTTGTTTGTTGTATTTGCACCTTTTACAAAAAAAAAGTTCCAAACAAAAAACACAATTCTTGTTGTCTTAATTTGCAGAAATGACAGAAATTTCCTCATCACCTGACAAATGTTACCTAAGCTGCTCACTGCTTCATAAATATGTTGTTTCAAAAGCTTAAAGGCCCTCGTCAACATCTCAGTTATAGTCACTGATTATTATAACGCTACGAATCTACGACCTTTGTTTGCTCAGTGCATCAAACTAAAAAAAGAAAAAAGTTTCTTCAATGTATTCATATGTTCTTATAGATGCATTTTTATATGATTAATATCTCATGGCGCCATGACCAAGGAAAATCCAAAAGCACTCCATCAATAGAACTATTAAATGTTATGTGTCAGCTGTGCCCCTAAACCTTTTCAGCATGTCCAGTGCAACAGGCTTCCCTATTGTTGTGCTCAGGGTACCTTCTGTCTGCTGTAAGCTGCTTATTACAGTAGTGATCCAAGGTACAATGTTGTCTAATTAAAGAGCTATTTCTGTTTCCTCTGGGGTCTGGATGCCATATGGTAAGCTCAATGTCAAAATGTTATGATGTTCTTTTTATGAAGCAAAAAATATGAAGTTAAGCATTTACTTATTTTTAGGACACAGAAGGAGTGGATCCTCCATGTTGCCATCCATGCAAGATCCAGCTCTGGATATTAGCCATGGAAACAAGGAAGTTAGATAAGTCACAAGGTATAAATTTATCCGCGACAATCAAGGTTAAAACAGCAGAAAGGAGAAAAGGTTCACTCAAATAACAACAGATTTAGTCGGATCAGAATAGCTTCTGCTCCTCTACCGTTCAGCAAACTGGCTCACTGACTGACTGAAGCTGACTGAGAGACACGTGAGGACAGACTGAGACACGGGGAAATCAAAAAGTGTGTCTGGTGTCTGAGGCGTGTTCACCTGCAGGTACAGAGAGACGCCTTATGTAGGACAGCTTTCCAACTGGGCTTTACTCAGACCTAAATATAGACGGGACAGAAGTAGGCTGAGCTGATAGTTCTGCCAAAAGGCCTTAAAAAGGAGCTGTGAATCGAGGTCTTTTACACAGTGAGTAAGAGTCAGGTCTGACATACTTATTTTGTGTTTTGACAACACGAGATGCAGCAGCTGTTTACTCTAGTTCAAATGTTGTGGTTAATTTCTATACAATCAAACACTTAGAAATGATCTAATTCTTGCTTTTACTGCTGAAACTATTAGCAGCAAGGCAGCAAGCACATTTAAAAAATGTGTCTTTAGCCTCCTCTAGGAATCATACACTAAAAACTGCTTGAGATGTTTTACATTTAAATCTTTGGTCACAAATGAAAAAAAAAAAAAAATTTAATATCAGATCCCAAGATTAAAGTGTTTACTTATAAGAAGAATCCCAAAACAGAGCTTTTCTGTAATGCACAAGAACAGTGTAGTGCAGAATTGTGAAGAGGAATAAAAAAAGATACCTGATTTTTAAATTCACATTAGAAAGAAATTTGTATTCAGATCCCACAATCCATTTTGGAGCAAACTAGTTGGATCTTAGATAAGCTGTAGTCACCTAGAGACAGAATCTGTTGCTCATTCTTCTAAAACTAGTTCCAGCTCAATCAGATATGCTGGAGAGTGTCTGTGATCATTTAAGTATTTCCACAGATTCTGAACTGGATTTAGTACTGTGCTTTGAGTAGGCTATTATAGCACACTGACAATTATTTTAGCTCTGGTTGTATTTTTAGAGCTCCTCAACCAGTGCCTTAGTTTAAACTCTTCTGCAGCTTCTATCAGGACTTTTCCCAGGTTCCCCGTTTACGTCCATCCATCTTCCCATTTGACCAGAACAGTCCCAAAGCCTGATGTTGCAGCCACCATGTTTCATCATACGGAGGCCTTGTTTGGGGTGTTTTCTGCCACATGTTGGTCAAAGATTTCCATGTGGATCACATCTAACCAGAGACCCTTCTCTTATACTTGTGACAAACTAAGACTGTTTTTTCTGACTTTCTTCATGTTACCCTTCCATAAATGCCTGGTTGCATTTACTTCTAAAAGGAATGCTTTCCTCGCTCGGTTTGTCTATGTGGATTCTGGTGTCTTGGCAGCATAGCAATTGAATGATGGATTGACCGCAGCTCTATTAGACATTTAAAGCTTGGAAAATTATTTTATTACCTTAATTATGTTTTAAAAATCTATATAACCTGTTTGGCATATTCATTGTTTTTCATAATGGTTTCTTTGTTATGCTGTTTGTTCACTAATGTTTTCTGGCAAATTCAGATAATTTAGATCAAGATTAAAGTAAGCAAAGGAGGGATCTACTCACTAATTAGATTTACTATCAAACTACTGTATTTGGGAGTTTGATAGTAAACAAGTAAATGGACTGATTGTGTGTGCATGCAACTGTATACAGATTTTTGTTTTTAAAAAGGCCGATATCCTTTTCCTTCTGTTACTTTCAGCATTACATGAATTCTCTACAATAACTCATTTTACAATGAATCAAATTAAGTCAGTGACAGGATCTTAATCATGTAGTTAAGGTGTTGAGAACAACTTTAAATTCTCGTATAAATGTCCTTTTGGTTTTGCTTTCTTTCCATAATATTAAATGCTTAAAGTCACTGTAGATGTTGCTCACTTTGAATGTTTGACTTATAGTGATTATGCTTATATAGCAATATTGTACAACATAAAACAAGCTTGACTGAATGCGCATCCCGCAGAGAAGAATAGGCTCAGTGTTTTCCGCTGTAACCCCCTCACAACCTTTTCAGGACGGAAGCTTCCCATCTGCTCCTCCATTCCTGGGACTTCATGGGCAACCCGCTGACTCATTACACCCACTCTCTGCCGGAGCTGACAAGTGATTTTCAAGAAAATCTGGCTTTTATGTGTGCACAGTCTTGCTCATTTCAGCTGCACTCCCCTCTTCCTCTTCAGGCCCCCCTCTCTGTTCCCTCCTCCGGTTTTGCCACCATCTTGGGGGACGCGGTGCTGACACCGCTATAAATCTCCATGTATATGGAAAGTGGGGCAGGACTGCACGTACACTTGCATGTTGCTGCGACAAGGCTCGACTTGTTCAATCCAGCCACATGCACACAGCATACTTCACAATTACCTTCAAAGTGGGATATTTACAGTACATTCCTGCCAAGGGAGATGTAGGTCGGCTGCAGCTTTTACTCAACTAGAGGTGCAGCTTCTGAAGGAAGAAGATGAAAAGCATGAGGATTTCTCTCTCTGCTCCAAAAGATAATAGGAAGATCTTTTGTATCAGATGTTGTTGACCTGCTGGGTAATGCTTGTGCAAGTCAAGGAGGGCGTGATGTGTGATAAAACAGTTTACCGACACTTCCCTGAGCAACTGTGCTAGTAAATGACATGGACTTTAAAACGCAGCCAAGACTGCTTACACCTTTACCTCACTTCCTCCAGCCGCCTGATTTCTTTAGGCCAACCAAAATGACCTACGTTCAAAATGAGACGTCAAAAAAAGTGGGAATCCAGATTAAAGAAAACAAAAAATGAGCAGCGTTTGAAACATCTCCCCAAACCAGCTTTGTCCTGCCTTGGAAGTCAGCTGAGAAACACACTGGCAGAGATGGCTAAACCACATTGTTTGTGACTCAGTAAGAAATCCCCACTCTCTGCTTTGTTAGAGATCCTGGCAGTGAGTCATTTCTGAGTGCTCGGGATAGGTGTGACATTCTGGCATCGGTTACTGCTGTCTGTGTGGAGGAAGCAGGAGGACAGAGCTTCAAATGCCAGACACGAAGGTGGCCTTTGAAAATTGTTTATGTGGAACGGTTTTCAGCTGGTTCACCTTTTGCTTGTAAAGCTGTTTCATGTGGCTGTTGGATGGCAACAAATTATTTTGCATATTTTTACTGCATTGCATGAAAACTGTTTCAGGGATCACAGTAAAATAAGCTAACCGGCTTCTATAAAAGATTTTGTATTTACGATTAAGATTTTGTTTTTAAATGTACTTAAAACCAGAAGAAGGGCCTAAGCATGTCCCAAATTGATCCCAAATAGAACTGATCAATGAAAACCAGTAGTAGAGTCAGAGTTGGGGAAAGCTGCATAGAAGGAAAGCTGAAACTAGTCATTAAAAATGTTTAAAAGAAATTTAAAGCTAATAAAGCAGTGGAAGTTTTTCTCCTGCAACCTTTGTCTGTCCGCTGTTAACTGGTGTATTACTGAAATCTCAAAGAAGTAGCATCAAAACAAGGACAAGTTATTGTTAGCATAGCATTTCAGCTAACTGCTACATTTTTTTTTTTTAAATGTCAACAGAAGGAAGAGAAGTTTATCATAGACTGTAGCTGAATGTATGGAGTCACATTTAGCTTTGGAAATAAAGCGCATCTCTGGTAACGCATTTTTGAACAATTGTGCTGCTCTTTCAGCATTGCTAACCCATAATTTAAGAAATTTATTAAAGATATTGTGACAAAATTCAGGCATATAAATGTGGATGCATTCATATCATTAGATCAGCAATTCCCTGATTTTAAGCTACTTGGATCAGTGATGACCAATCGGCGAGACATCCGTAAGATGAAATCCACACAAAAAAAATCTCTGTTCTGCTGCAGGATAAATTTATTAACTAGTCTGAATTATGAATTATTTGACTGTTAAAGGCAATTCAATAAAATCTAAAAAAATCTAATTAAATACTGAACTCAAATTAAACAGGTTTTATCAAACAAGCAATCAGCTGGATTGCGTCCAAATCAACCTGGGAACTTTACTTGACTGCAAGGTCGCTTCACTTTTTTAATTTTACATTACAAGAACACACTTAAATTTACAGATAGTTCCTTGTGTGCTCTCCATTTCTGTCTTCATGGGATTCCTTGTTTTCACTAAGTAAATGAAACTTTGTGCAAATCCCAAAATTGTTTAAAATCGTCCCTTCGGAGGGAATACTTTGTGTCTGTTCAGAAAGAACTTATTTTTTTAAAGCAAAAATAGCAGAAATATGAACCAAGCCAACCAGAGACACCCAATGAAAGTATGTTTGTGTTCTTCCCAGGCTTTTTATGAATATACAACATTCTAAATTCCAGTTAGTTCTATTAATGCCAACAAATTCTTAAGGATAAAATATTTGAAACAGAAAAACAGTAAAACTCACAAACAGCAAATACTTTGAAAGAAAGAGATTTGGTCAAGACGACAAGTGCAACATGGTTTTATTGTCAAACTGGTAATTAAGATATGAACTTGATTAATGCCATATCAAATCTTAATCTCCGCTGTAGTAAAGTGCCGATCAAATCGAGTTGCCCTGGGTGCCCTAGTACACCTTCTGTCTGGTTTGGAACTGCAATATGAAATCCTACAAATTATGAAAAGCCCTTTTCCCCTCCCTCCTTCCTCTCAACCCACATGTCTAGAGCTGAATGTGCAAACATGATGATCGCAAAGCTTTACTATTCTGTGTATTGAGGCATCATCTTTTCTCCCTTGCTTTTCAGTACTAGCGCTTGTACAAGACGAACCAGCTGCAGTCTGAAGTCTGGTGGGAGTCGTCGTGGGAGGTCTCCCGCGGTGACGGGCTGCACATGCACAGCGAGGCAAACGTTAGCGAGCTACCCGGACTTCTCTGCCGCTCGATCGGGTCGGACAAAAATTACAAAACTAAAATAAACTGTGCCGTTTAAAGGTCAGCCACGCGCGAACGTCGAGAGGTCACTTTTGTGTACGAGCCGGCACTCTGGAGAGTTCGGCCTCTGCGGTTTCTCAGTGGCTGTCGTGTGCAATATGGAATCTTCATGAGCGCCACTACATTAAACTCCTGCTCTCAGTTTTTGTAACTCATGGAGAGAGAAAAAAAAAAAAAAAAAAAAAAACTACACATACAACAAACAACGCATGGAAAACACACACCCGCACGTCAGTCGCTCAAAAATTGTTCACTCTTCTCACAGAGTCAGCATTATGGTTTCACCTCCACCCAACAAGGCGGATTACAAAAGGAAGCAACAAAGTCAACAAAGAAAAAAAAAAAAAAAAAAACTCATGAGATATTGCACAGACAAGTGCCGGCACAGAATACAACAGTCTCTTTCCAACAGCCCAGCCTGTGCATAGGAAAAATAAAGCACTTATGGTGTTCACACACTCCATCCCCCTCCCCCTTTTGTAAAGCTTTGTTACACATCAAAGTGGGAAAGACAAATGACTGTAAAATCTACTCCACTCAGCAGAAAAGAAAAAGAACAAAACCTCTGTGTGTTGTACAAAAACAAAAAAGCCTGATGATGGTTGAGGAAGAGTCGAGGTCCGTTGGCAACAGTGAGGGGAAAAGCAAAAACCTAAATAAGAACAGTAGTAGCAGGCTGAAGACTGGAGAGGAGAGAAGCAGGTGATGTTGAGACTGGATGGGAGCCAGCATGGAGAGAAATCTCTCAAGTTTCATTCAATAAATAGCATTGTGGAATATGAAAAAAATTTAAAAAAAATTTCCTCAAGCAAAAATATGTAAATCCCTCTGTTCAGTTCATTAAGAGAAACAACCAGTTATAATCCATGTTGCACCATAATTCTAATACATCCCCGCCGACCGATGGTGGTCAGCGCTGCGGCTCTATCGGCGAATTCAGTCCATCCTGGTTAAGTTGGGTATTTAGTGTGAGTTTCTTCTAGCAAACCAAACCCAGATAACAGTCTGTTTTGTTTTGTTTTTTTTTTTAAACACCCTGTGGGGTAAGCGTGTGTAAAGCTCCTCAACGTGTACGGTCAGCTCCCACGCCGCTTTCTGTCCCTCGCAACCCCGTTACTGTACAATCATTATCTGTGGAGCAAGACGAAGGCTTCCAGCTTCTCGGGAATGTTCCCCTGGTAGTGGAGGCTGTGCTTGATGATGGCCCTGGCAGCGAGGCACTGCAGCGTGGTGTGGTTGATGGGCTGGATGACGTTCCGGGCCAGCTCCTTCTCGTCCAGGAGGTCACAGGCCGTCTGCTGGAAGGCGTTGGTGCTGTCGAAGTGATTCCCGCAGGAAATCAGCAGGTTCATGATGTCGGGGTGACCGTTGGATGCAGCTATGTGGAGGGGGCTGTGGGGGGAAAAAAATGAATAAGATTGTGCCACAAATTTACTCCTGACAGGGTCTACAAGCTCAAATTTCAGGGCATTTTAAAAGATGACCACAAACCGAAGCGCACAGCTGAAGTTACTCCGGGAAAGAATGTGGTTCACAACACTTTGTTCACAAATAAAATGTTAACAGTGTGATCTGCCAATCCATACAAGTCTTTTTTGGAATTTCTCGACCAGCTTCGTACATCTAGACACTGAAGTTTTTGCCTGTTGCATTTGCAAAATAGCTCAATAGAAATCAGTTTGAATGGAGAGAATCTGAACTTCAATTTTCAAAATAAATCATCAGAAAGTTATTCCAGACTTTGACTCGAACATCCTGACTCTTGAATATGGGGCTGCATTATGTACTTTCCAGGCACATGGTGCCAATTACAGAACTATTACATAACTATGTTACCGTCAGTTATAAAGATGTTGTACATGTCAAACATGACTTGCCTTTGCAATTTAACGCCTTGAATCAGCCCTGTGGCTCTTTCTGACACTCTGCCTTTTGCACGTCATTACAATGTTTCTCCATTAAGCCTTTAGCAACGTTCTGAGAAGTAGTTCCTGTGATGATCTCAGAAGCCTCTCAGTTCCACCAGGTGTATGACAATAGCTGCTGCCACTAGTCTGGAGGAGCCAAGTGGGGGAGTCATGGGACAGTCCCCCAAGACTCCCCCAGAGTTTCCTCTTCATATTTCAAAATGTGTATCTAATTAGAAAGTGAACTTTTTATTGCTTTCTTTCAACACAGGACTTCTGAAGGCCACTTTTCTATGAAAATCACATTATTTGAGAGCAAAACTTGCTAACAGATTCAACCACTTCAGCAGCTCCCAAAGATCCTATAGGCCTCTTGCAGATTCTGATTTATTATCAATACAATTAAAGAGATGAACTATAGAAAGGTATGCTAAATTTTTCAGGCTTGAAAAATTTCCTATCCAGTTCACAAATGTGCAGTCCTTACTATTGGTCTATCACATACTGTAAAGCTCCAGTAACATACATTTATACTCTGCTTATAGAGGCGTGAATACTTTTTAAAATTATTTATTTATGTATAAATATATATAAAATCAGAGGAACCGTTTAGGTCAAAGTGTTTTCAATAAAAAGCGGACCTGTTGTCGTCTTCGTCCCGGCTGTTGACATCCGCCCCGCACTCGAGGAGGATGGATGCCACCGTCAGGGAGGGAAACTTGCACACAGGGTAGCGGCCCACGCAGGTGGTGTTGCGGTCCACTGCCAGGTGTAAAGGGGTGAAGCCGTTCTTCCCACACGGCTGGAGCTTCAGGAACCTAAGAGGGTAAAAGTTTAGAAGAGCTGAGTCAAAAACACTCAAACAACCATGAGTCATTAATCTTATGAAGGCAATCAGGATGTTGAGACTGAATCATAGTTTTTGGGTGTGAATGACAGAAAAGTTCAAAGACCTTTGGTGAGAACACAGTTACACTGATCCCATTTTATAAGCAAAAATGAGTCCTTTTACAATATTAGGTCAGAGCATATCACTTCAAAATTATTTTTCTCATTCTGCCACATACCTATAGATGGTTTCCTTCTTGAAATGGTCCTGCTCTGCGGTACACGGCACCTTCTCCAGGAGACAAATGAGGTGCAGGATAATCGACAAGGCCTTGCTGAGCTGAGCGGGGTCAGGCGGCATCGGCCCGATCTGTTTGACCGCTCGCTCTATCTCCAACACGCTCTTGGTCAAGATTCCCATCAGGTCCTCAAAGGACACGGACGTCCCCAGAAGCCCCTTGGCCCTGTCCTGCAGCATGAAGGAGAAGAGTTCGGCGAACGACAGCAGGCTGGAAGTCGTCATGGGGCTCAGGGGGTCCAGGTTGTTCTGCTGCATTTCCAGTGCGTACTTCCACAGGTTGATGCAGCGCTCAAAGTTTCCCGAGTCGGCGTAGACGGCGCCCCGGTAACGGATGTAGTAGGATGTGTCTGGATGCTGGGGGCCCAGGATTCTCTCCCGGATGAGCAGCGCCTGCATCCGCATCTCGTCCGGGTCGGAGATCAACCCGTCCAGCTCCTCCCCATTTGTGACCTGAAAGGAAGATTTCAAACACTTGAATATATCTGGGAATATCACCATTGTGAAAGCACCAAAGATTTTATTTTATTTTTTTAAATGAAATGAGAAACAATTCCTAATCAAAGAAAAGTTTAAAGCAGTCTCTTTTGCTCAGCCTCCACTTCTTTAAAACCCGACAATCACAGACAGTAAAAATAATCCTCACCTCTTTAGCATAGTCGTAAGCCATGATAAGCTGCTTGGGTTCCGGTTTGTGGACGATGCTGTTACCGTCTGTGTATCTCAGGTCCATGGCTCTCTTCCAATACTTTAACGCTCCCAGCAGATCTCTCTTCTTGTCAACGAACGTTGCTCCCAAAAGCTCCAAAGCATCAATTCGCTCCGTGTGACTTGTCTGCGGGAGGAAACAACACGGCTTTTCCAGTAAGTGATTCAAAACATAAACTCTCACGTTCTCATGCTGACAAAACGCCTCACACGGCTATCGACGGAAAAGGCTGACCTGCTGGTGCGTCGTCAGGTAGTCTACGATGTTAGTGTGGCCAGTGACGCTGGCAGAGAGGAGTGGAGTCATGCCGTAGCCGTCCCGCTCCATGGTTGCGCCGTACTGCAGCAACATCCGCATGATCTCCAGGCTGCCGGACTCTGCGCAGTCATGCAGCGCCGTGTTGCCTGAGATCAGAGACGACACAGGCCTTAAAGTCAGGCTGTAGACTGATTTATATCCAGTCAGAACATTAAAAAAAAATTATGTTGCATCACTATAGGCTACTAGGAATTCATCTCAGGCACAATTAATAAACATATTTTCATAAGGAGTTCAATAACACTGAAAAATGTCCTTAGTCTCAAAAGGAAAAAAAAAAAAAAAAAAAAAATGTACTTAACAGATTAAAGTTTTTGTAAAATTCCAGCAACAGAAATGAAGTATGTCTCGCCTTGGTTTTTATTCGTGTTATTATTTTCTTGGTATTTTACAGCCAATTTTATTGTTTATCAACTTAATTTTGATTTATCTACCTATGATTATATAATTATTGTGAGGCACTTTGGTCAGCCGAGGTTGTTGTAAATGTGCTATATAAATAAACTTTGACTTGATCTGTGAACAGCATTTTGTTGAAGACTCTGCTACCTTGTACCGTGTAAAAGTATTTATCTCGGATGTTTTCTCAGTTTGTCTTGCAACAACCAAAAACTGAATTTCTTTTGGATTTGACGACACACCGACAGAAAATGGTGATAAGAAAAGAAAGGGGAAAAAATTAAGTTGTTATAAAACACATGAGCTAAAACTGTAAAAAAAAAAAAAAAAAAGTTTACTAATGCATCCAAATGACATCTAGTGCTGCACAATTCAAGCTAAATATTTAATTGCAATGATATTGCAACACTGTAATCGATATTACATAATGTCCCCACCACTGGTTGCTGGTGTCCATTTAACTGGCTAAATGTTTGGTTTGCAGATCTTCAACAAATGACACCTAAAATGTTAAATCCTGTCACATATTGCAGCCAAGCTGTCCCTTGCGACTGCGATTCTACAGAAAGATATTGATGACAACTGCGATTGGATGCATTGAGAAGGTATAATAAAACCCAGAGCAAAACTGCTACTTTGAAAAGTCACTCACTTAGTAAACAGAGACCACCTGTGTGTGACTTCATGTATCCAGCTGGTCTCTGAAGGCCTCACCGGCTTATTAGAGAACATTGGTGAGCACCCAGCATCATGAAGACCAAGGTCAAAAGCAGAGAATGCTATGCAGAAGTTCTAAGAAGGTTTAGGTAAAAGAAAAAACTATAACCCAAGCTTTGAGTTGTCTGTAAGATGTTCAATCTGTACCCAAAACAAGAGCATGGCACAACTGCAAACTTGGCAAAGCGACAGGCTAAAAAAGGAGACCATCAATTAGAGAAGCAGCCAAGACATCCATGATTGCTCTGCAGAAAACCACAGCAGCGGCTGACAGGACAATCTCTGGTTGTGTTCTCCACAGATCAGGCCTTAATGGAGGAGTGGCAAGAAAATAGCTGGGATGTCCCGTTTGCAGTTCCCCACAAGCTATGAGAGCGAAACCGCAAACATACAGTACATCTGGTCAGATGAGACCATCTAGCCTAAATGCCAAAAATAAGCTAAACTAATATTGTATATCGCCTCAAAAAAGAAAAAAGGGAAAACTAAACAGCACGTCTATTAAGGAACACATTTGTGGAAGAATCATGTTGTGGAGATTATTTTCCTCAGAAGGAAGAGGAGAGTTGTTTTTTTTTGGGGTTTTTTGCCCCTTCCTCAATTTTGCATTTGCATTTAATCATATAAAACCCTGATGTGTATAAAAGCACATCATTAAAACAAAAAGCAAAGACAGAAGACAAAAGGGTATGAATACTTCTACAACACCAGACTTACAGACTTTAGTTTTCAAAACATCTTAATGTATTTTTTGAACATTTTTAGCCTGACCATTTCTCTTGAACATTATCAGAGCAACATGTTGTTGTTTGCCAACCCACTGACCTACAAATGAGTCAAGCATAAAAAATGTAAATAAACCTAAAAGAATGGACCAGAGCTGTTCACACACAATTTCATCTTTTAGCACAATTTAATGTTTTTTGGTCTTCCCCCAGACAGTCTCTGTCACAGAGACATTTTTCCTTCTATTTCTTAAGTGCTACAAAACTCAGAAATGTCTCTTTATAGTTTCTAAATTGTAACAAAATAAAAATCCTTGATTAGCTCCACTGATGCCGTCTAAAATATCTCAGTCTTAAAGGGAGGATCTTTGAGCCCTTTTTAACCAGATCAAAAATAAATCTTTCCAGAATTAAACCCACTACAATTTTTGCAGTAGATGCACATGTTTTACTTTCATTAAAAAGGAGGCAACAATTTAAATGTACGTACTAAAGAGCCACCTGTATCTTTTTCTGCATCTATTATTCAATTTTCAAGCAAACAAAAACATACAAGTTTTACTTAGTGGTTTATGGATAAACTACAGCTGAGGGTCCCACTGGATCAAAACAAACTTTTCACAAAAAGTTTGACAGCAGTTTAATATGACCGAGCTACAGGAGGTTAAAATGTCCAACATGTGGGATTGAGTTTCATAACTTGACTACAGAAACTGTTTTAACATGCTTTGTGTATTAAGGATATTGCATAAAGAATATTGTAATTTTTTTCCCTTATTTGGCCCTAATCATGCAGCTGCTATGCTTTCCACTGCATCTAAAAAAGTTAAAATAGTGAAGATATGAAACTTTCAGAATTTCAGAGGAACTTTGAAGACAAAGGCTGACTATGGAATATTTTAAAGCAGAAGCTAAGCCTCAACACTAACAAGTTATTGAGAAACTAAAGGAAGAAAAAGCACTGATTTGATGACAGCAGACTAGAGGTTTTCTTATTATGTGATTTCTATTATTTGATTCAACCACTTTTTACTAGCTTACTTGCATTAACTAGCACCGAGTTAACCTTTTTTTTTCCTTTTAGAAAGAAGTCGCTCATTATAAATGTAATGGGTGAAAAAAATACCAATGATCACAGCTGAACTGGTAAAGGAGTATACAGATCCTGTTCAAACTCACAGAACAGAAATTAATGTTGCATCATCCATACCCTGCAATTTAATCAGGCGAGCTGAAGGTAAGCTGTATGAGAAATGTCCTTTTTTTTTTTTTTTTAAATCAATGATGTGTAGGAGGTGGGAACTAATATATGCCAACCTAATACATGTGCCTGCTTGCAGGTTTGTCACTATTCTGCAGGATTTACATGATGATAGCACGATGGAGACAGATTTTGAGAACGCAGCTTCCATATCAAGCCTTCGCTGAGCCACATGCACCAGTTATTTGGTGCACACACCACATGTTACATTACGTTGTATAACATAGAATTGAGGTTCATGTAATACTATAATTTATAATCATATACTATTGACATGATCTATGAGTAAATGACCTGTGATCTTTCAGTGTTTCTGGAACTCCAAGTAAAAAAAACTAAGTTTGATACTTCAGACACACCCAGACAGAGACAGAGCTGACGTAAGTTTCCATTGTGAAACCAGAAGTTCGTGTTGGTATGCTGAGTCATTTAAGCCAGAAATATGCAAACGCATCTCCATTTTTGTGTCGTATGACATTGTTTTAGAAGCTGTGTGGTGGTTCTGATTCATTCTGATGCACTGATCTGGCTAGTTTTAGTGGCCAAGACTGACATCTTGTTTTCTCTGAGGTCTGACCTCCAAAATCACAAAACAAAGGGAACAGATGTGCTGCTGGTTTTTTGATTGGAATCAACAGTTTGAATCCAGCAGAAAATGAATTAAAAGATGATCTCCCTTTAACCATTAAGGGATATGATTATGTAGATTATCAAAAAAAACAAAGAAAAAAAACTCCATTCAGGGTATATATATGCTGTTGGTTGATGGGTTTATAGATTTAAAATTTGGTGACTATAGTGATCGGTTCAGTATTTACTGACAATCCATTAGAAGATAGCTTTTCGTTTGTCTTCATAGAGCACATCTAAAATATTCAAAACAAAATAGAGCCTGGGAAGTGGAGGTTTCTAGGAGCAATACTACATGAGACCCTATTGGCTGATGTTTGCAAAGCAGCAAATCCAGGAGGGCATTCATTTCCCCTGACACTGACTGGCTGCACCTCCAAGAGAGGAGATGAGGAAGACATTGATAATGGCTTCTGTAGTAGAAGACAGTTTCTACTGTCGTTACTAATGCATATTAAGGTTTATTTGATGTTTGAACTGTTAAAGCAGGCTGTTATAAGTGTTTTTAGACAAAGTCCATAGTATTTAATGATTTTAGCTAATCACATGTGGCGGTGGTCCCAAACCTCCATGATTATGAGGGAGACCAGTTCCAGTTTCTGCCTTTTGATTTGGGCCATTTTATCCGTTAGCTCATGTTAGCATTTATACACCAAAAACATAAATTTCAGTGGGCATGATTTTTTTTATTTTTTTAGCTCATGCAAATTTTATAATAATGAATTTAAGTTCTTTTTATCTCTACCTTCAATAAGTTTTTCTCGTATCATTTTGAACGTTTGCATCATGTTGATAGCATTTTATCTTGAAATAAATGTCAATATAGCTGTCAGTATACGATCAGTTAAATATGATTTATTCTGACCTGATTCTGCTAGAGGCTAGTTTATGTTTAAAGGAAGCTGGTCTAAGGGCCCCTGACCAACAGGGGTCCCTCCACAATTTATTTATTTATTTTTTGCTCATAGAAATAAAAAAAAAAAATTGGGGCCCTGTCAATTACAAAATTAATCATATTGTATTTTAGAAGATTGTTTTTAGCAGTAAAAATTTTATATTCCCACTCCCAAACCAAAAATCACACATCCTGAACTCCCCCTGGATCTGCATGCAATGGTTTGTTCCTGCTTGGAAGACAATGTTCAATACCAGTCAGTAGAAGACACAAACTGCTGTTATTTTGCTACTAAGAAAAATTATAAAATCAAGTTTTCAAAAAAAATAAAAATAAAATTAAAAAAATAGAGATAGAGAGAAAAAGGCAAGTGTGTCAATTTATAACCCAGTTTTTCTCCAAGAGAGGTGGGTAGACTGAGATTATCAACCATTCAGCATAGTTAGCTTAGCTACAGACTACTGTCTGCCCCCATTTCACAAGCATTTAATGAATTAAGGAAAGAAATTACCAAGATATTTATATATTTAACTTGTCCCTGTACCTTTTACCACTTAACAGATGAGTCAGTCAGCAGCAGCTCTAACCCACGTCCCTCCTGACCTGTCCTCTCCTAAGTGAAATTAAAGCTGCAGCATGTAACTTTTGTAAAAATATATATATACATATATTTTTTTTTTTCACATATTTGTTAAAACTGTCATTATGTTGTCACAGTATGGTATGAGAGATAATTTGTGAAAAATCAATTTCCTCTTCCTTCTTTCAGTACTATCTAGAAACAACCAGTCAGCGGCAGGAGAGTTTTAGTGCTGTCAATCACTATCTCATGTGGCTGCTCATCCTTCCTCCCCTTCACTCTGTGCTATGCTGCAGCTAGCAGAGCCTGTTGTAAATGCTTAGTCTAGTTAGCATAGCTACCAGTGACGGCAGATAAACAATTTTCCTGTAATGATATGTTGTTTCTCCACCATTAGCACATTTAGCAGCGAGTGAATGAAGTTGACTAAGAACCTCCTCCTGGTTCTGATTGGTTGTTTTGGTCGGAACGTTGCATTACTTTGGACATTAATAGTAGCTGAGGAAGGAGGTGGAGGAGATTGATTGTTTTCACAGATTATCTGTCTCATAAACTGTCATAACATGATGACAGCTTTAACAAATATGGAGAAAACATATTTTTTATTAAAAGTTAAATACTGCAGCTTGAATAAAATGCAACTACATATCATTTTTTGAAAAGTCTGGATTGCTTTATGTGTATTATTTTGCATGTTGCTTTTGACTGTTGCTGGTGGCGAGAGACATTTCAGTAATCTAAAACTAATAGAAAAAATTTAAACAACCTACTTGCATGCTGTATGCGAGCTGTTGGATGTAAAATTAATGAGTAGTAAATATTGTGCTAGTTATCAGTATTGGACCAAAGAAAGCAAGGCGACTGCAAGCCTTTAAAATTGTGATGCTTTTGATGGGTCAGAGACTCAAAAAATTGTAACAGCAACTGCGTGGGGGTCCCAATTAAATTTTTTGTCAGGGGGCCCAAGATTCCTGGCGGCGCCCCTGTTCCTACAGTCACCCCTTGCTTACTGAGGAAGAAGAGGGATTACAGCAAAGTACATGACTTGATGCAACTAGGCTTCCTGAAGCTGAAGATTTTTTTTTTTTTGCCTGATTTTACCCATGATTCCAAAGTCTGCATTAGCTGGGGACAGACAGCACATGTAGTTGTGACAAGTGTATGAAAAGTGAAAAATTGACTTGTCAAATTCTGATGGGAAAAGACCAAATCTGGACAGAAATCAAATAATGTTAGCGTGCAGACAACAGCTGCAGACAGTAGATTGTCCATGTAGGTTTACTTCTTCTGGTTTTATTAGTAGTTTACTTTTTTTTTCTGCAAAAAACCTAAAATTTTATTAGGCTTTAGTTGATTTTGGTCAACTGCTTATTCCATTATACCTCCCTAAGCCCTTAACTGGGCTGAGACAGTGTAGTCTGGGTACTTTTGAACTTACCTTTTACACTTTTCCTGTTGACATCCGCACCTTTCTCCAGCAGGTACTGCGCTATCTCTTTGTGGCCCTTGTAACAGGAAATCATTAGGCACGTGTGTCCGTGTCTGTTGGCCACCTCCAGGTCAGCTTTGTGCTCCACTAGGTATCTGACGATGTCCAGGTGCCCGTCAAAGCAGGCTGCCCTCAGGGGCGTAGAGTTGGTGAGGGTCGTGCTGTTGACAGAAGCTCCGTGCCCCAGCAGGGACTGGACCACCTTCAGGTGACCCGCCGCAGAGGCAGCCCATAGAGGGGGCGCCCCCTCTATCGTCTCCCCGTCAAAGTTCACCGAGCCCCCGACCTCGACCGGAGCGCAGCAGCATTCCAGCAGGTACTCCACCAGGTCCAGGTGGCCGTACCGGGCGGCCATCAGCAACGGGGTGGCTCCGTTCGTCTTCTCGCCCATCAGCTTGGTGACTTCATGTCCATCTTTGTTCTCCAACAGTTTCTGAAGCAAACGGAGTTTCCCGTCCCTGGCCGCGTTGTACACCGCCGTCTTTAAATCCATGTCTGACGGCGAGCTTCACGGTTGGGGTCAAAGGGTAATGATGTCGGTAAAACAAAGGGTGCAAGGGTCACTTGAAGCTGGGAACCCTTTGTTTACAACCTTCCAATTTCAAGCTAACGCTAAGCTAGTTAGCTTCCGTTTTTGTTATTAAGAGCCCACAGAGGTACGAGGCTATTAACAGGTCAGCCTTAGCACTTTGGCATCAGTACAGTCGGTTATGTGAAACTTTACGTCTATTAATAACCGAGTCGTTTCGAACGACCCTTGATGATCAGGCGGTACATTTAACGACGAGCTAGCGAGTTAGCTAATAAACTTCCTTGATCGATGAAGCTCGAATACTGCTCTACTTTTCACCTCCTTACTGCTCGTCTGAGCGACTCTCTCCCGCTGGTGTATCTTCCTCTCCTTCGTCAGCTCTGTTCCCTTCGTTCGTCATTGTTCCACGGCATTTCACGGTTTTTATATCCTCCTTCTTAGGGCCGAAGAGAAGAAATTCACCCCCGCCCGTAATCCCGTGCTACTGCTGCGGCTGTTAGCCTAGCCTGGAAAAACGACCGAAAGAGCTGGGGATATCCCCCAGTGTCAGAGCGGAGTGTTTCCTCTCACACGCGTCAAAAAAAAGCAAAAATCAAAAGGAAACTGATTCTACCCCCTAGAAACGGGGGGTTATACTCTTCCGGTGAAACCACTCAGCGAACTGACTCGGTGGAATATTTCCCAAAGAGGTAAAAGGTAAATTAGGGAGCCCAACCGCCCACGAGCAGACCGGATGATCACGACTCAGTTTCTATCAAATCACAAGCTCAACGCAGTCTTTTCTCTCCTTAAAGGGGAATGACTGACGGGCCACTGTCCAATCACAGATCGGATAGCTTGTGACGTAGTCAATCGTAGGAAACTAAAGTTGGGAAGAATACTGAGCAAGACTAAAAGTGTACTGATCAAACTTTGGTAAAAATGCGGCTTACTAAAACTGAGCTTGGAGGAAGTAAAAATATATGGATTGTCAGCTGAAATTTAAAAATCAGATTACCAAAAAATCTGATTAAAATTGTTTTAAAAAATCCGGAATCCAAATAACAATTCCTGCCGCAAAATTAAAAGAAAATCTAATTTATCAATAGTGTCTTGGAAAAGTATTCACGCTAACTGAATTTTTTCATTTTTAAAATTTGTGATGTTACAATACTCGGATTTTCTAGTTCAACACAAAGAAATGCAGAATTGTGACGTATAAGGAAATTTATGCATTTTTATTATTACAGGTAAAACCAAAAATGTTACTTTTGGCCAACATGCAAAGCACATTGTAAAATGGAAAACGTACATCGCACGTTTTCTTGAACACACCATGATGAAACATGCAAATATTACCATGTTGTGGGAATTCTGTTCTTCTGTAGGGACATGGCTCATGCTCTGGGTAGGAAAACATATTGAGCTGCCTATTAAGCAAACATGGAAGAAAAGTTGTAAAGATTACAGAACTTCATACTGCAGTGGAGGCTCTACCTCCAACTGGACAATGATCCTAAACATCCAGTAAGAGCAACAATGGAACAATTCAGATCTAAGCGCATTTGTACGTTAGAATGTCCCAGTAAAGATCCAGGCCTAAATCCAATGGAGAATTTGTGAAAAGGCTTGACAATTCATTTTTATAGATGAAATCTTTCCCATCTGTCTGAGGATGAAGGATAGGCTAAACGTTCAGTGTATAGATGTGTAAAATTAGTAGACATATGTCAAATGATTTGCTGTTGTCACTGCAACAACTGGTGGATGTGTTAGGCTGAATACTCATGAATACCATACTTTGCAAAGAAAGATAAAAATCTATTTGCCTTCTTTCCACTTCATAATTATGAAGTTTGTCTGTAACCGATGTAATGACTGAAGTTTATCTACATTAAAAAAATATAGTTAATATAAAGATGTTTGTTATATCTTAGTGCAATGAGATATAATAAACATCGCAATGCAATGAGATAACATCTCGTAGGCAGCAGCAGAAATAAAAATAGGAAAATAGAGCATAAGGAAATATAATGTGACTTAAACAAGAGAAAGCAAACGGACATCATTTGTCTATTATAAAAGCACAAATAAGACCGAAATGCATGTGTGCACAATGAAGCAATTTGAGCAATTTGCAAATGGTGGACATAATTATGTTATACAAATACACACTGTGTGGGACTCAGTATTCTTTACTGCTTACATTTTATTGGACCCTTAGGGGGCACAAAAACAGTCATTTTTAAGGTATAAAGCTTTTAATACACAACCTTGATGTGTAAAAATGTGAATTGGTAAGGACAATATTCTACAGCAGATTACATCAGCCTTTTAGTAGTGCAACACACTCATATCCAACTGTGAGTCAATATTTTTTGCTTGTTTAAACATAATTGTTGCCTTAGTTGATAATTTATTTTTTTCCGAGAAGGCAAGGTAGTCTCAATTTAAAGTATAAAATAAATGTTTCCATCTTTTTCTACTGTCTTCCAAACAATGGGCAATGTTATAACAACGTTTAAATGGAAATGACGACTTTTCCATTAGCTTTGGTAATACCGCCCCCTACAGGCTGAAAGAAAGATTCCCAGGAGGTACGGCTCTAAATTTAATGTCTTTCTTCACAAAATGATAAAAAAAGAAACAAAAGGTCAAATAAACAAGAATTTTGAACAGAAATTTATTCAACATCCCGGTAACTTAACATCCAAAAATTACCACAGATATAGTAACCTATCACTACCAGTGCATAAGGTTTTGAGAAAACCCAACATTCCACCACACATCAGTATTTAAAACAAGGTGACTAGAAAAGATGCAAAAACCAAAACGCAACTGCATATCTAAGATATTTCAGTAAACCATTCAGGTGTTTTTAAATTATCTGTTCGATCCAATTACCACAAATAGAAAATATAAGGAATAAAGAACACTGGTAAAGCAGGTCGGTAAATTATCAATAAATTTAAAACCCATTAAAATATAAAAGTAAGGTTTTTCACCTGATCTGATATCATTATGACTCTGCAACGAACCATTGATAATCCATAGGAAGGTTGTGTCTCAGTGGTGTGTGTGAATAAAGAAAAAATTAATAAATCTCAGAAAACCAAACCAATTTAATCTAGTGCAACAGACTTACTCTGGAGTCAAAATCAAAATGAAACTAGAAATATGGGTGCTTACTGTTTATTTTGTAAACAATCCAATTAGCCAGCACAAGATTGATTCAAATTACAATTTTAACCCAATAATAAAGATAGTATTTGTTGGAGAAAAAAAAACACTTTTCAAACAAATTTACAACAGTGTTGCATAAAACTAAAAAGAACACAAGGCTATGGGATAAATATGCCATTACACTTTAAAACAGAAAAAGACAGGACTACATAAACCACTAAACACAAATTGGCGAAGCTTGTGGAGTTAAAAATGTTGGCTTTACCACCTTCAGACACAAAACGCACAATTCGAATAAAACAGTACAACTCCTTAATTTAATCTTGGTGATAAATCAACGCATTAATTAGCTGATATAACATGGAGCTAATTGAAATTAAACTGCTTTACCAATGAATTCTTTCATAGGTATTTGGTTACTTAAGTGTGATGAGTGTACAAAATTTTTTGCAGGAGTATTAAATGAGTATGAATGATGGTCTTTCTCTGGCCTCATCCTCTCAAATGAGTTATTTAAAATGAAAAGCTGACGATAACCAAAACAATTTTCTTTAGCTCACCTAATGGAATAAATGAATCTATTTATTCTATTAGTAAACAGATTTATTTATTAACAAATAGATTTATTTTGTGAAATAAAATCTTTGAGGAGAGCCACCTGTGCATCAAGTGTAATTTCAGAGATGAAGATTGGAGAAACATCCATAAATCCCAAGATTGAGTACATTTTGTTTTCTACAAACTGCACTTTGAAAAATGCAGCAGATGGGGAAGGATAAAAGACGGACACTACAAAAACACAAATAAAACATGAACATAACTCAAGGTCTGTTTTAACCACAGGCCAGCTTGACCTGTTTTTAATAACCACATCATCTAACCCCTCCTATCATCTTACTTAACCCCTCAACACATTTTTTGCCACAAGAGTTATTTGCATAAAGTTTTTAAGAACCACAGTGCTAATCAAGAAGGAAATATCAGAATGTTTGATATGAGCAAACCTTCACATCAGCACTGCTGTTCTTACTCACTCTATGCTATGCACACCTGCTCAGATATAAACAAAAAGTGATGAACCAGGTCCTGCAGCCCAAACTCTGTTACGATCCAACTCGTGTCATGGTGGTCTTCTTGTCCGAGAAGAAGCTTCTAAGCAGGACCACCTGGCTGATGCTGACCACAAGCAGGATAATGGCCTCTCCGATAGACCAGAAGGCAACACGGGTGTTCAGGTCCTCTGCCCGACTGCGCCCCTGGGCCTCTCGGAGGCGGAAGTGCGTCTGGTAGTCTATGACGGACTTCAGTGCCTCATGGATAGACACGCAGGCTGATTCCATCTGGTACAAGTGAAGGAATTGAAGGCAAATTGATTTAGGAGCTTTAGTTGGAACAAAATGTTTTTCAATATTCAAAATAAGCTGAAAATGAAACGGGGTTGAACTTAAACTCTAGCATAGCTACTTCTGGGGGTTTGCACCTCTGACAACAAAAACACATTGTAGGAACATTCGGAGGCAAATAATTTAGGAAATCCAACCCAAATAATGTGAAGAGGCCGAACAGTGATCACAAGATTTTTGTTTCCCTCTTTTAGGTTTTCAAGTTCACTGCTGAAGAAGAACTCAGCAGTTACTTTAATATATTTATTTCATTTTAATAATGTATTATGTGGTTATATGCATATCATAATCATTAACTTTACTTATAAAACACTTTAACACCAGCCACAGCTGAAACAATGCTGAACATGAGTGATCAATAAGATATAGAAAGCATAAAGTGAAAATGCTAAGCAAAGAAAGACTTTAAAACAATAAATTCAAAATATAATAAGGATTTAAAAAAGCATTCTGACTGCTGTCATCATTCTTGTGATAACAGTCTGTTCTTCTAAACAGGCTTCTACCAGACTAACTTTAATGTCAACATGGCGGTTTTGAATTGTCAATGTACTGAAGTGTTATTGTTTGTCAGTGTTATCCACATAGCTACAATCTGTGCTACACATCAGCAAACCTAACACTCACCTGAGTGAGAGCAGTGACTCTGTTCTCATTGGGGAAGAGAGGAGGATCATCACCGACTTGGAAATCAAAGTAAACGGTCTTGTGTGTGAAAGTGGAGAACTCGTTGCTGAAGCAGAACTTGAAAGTGCCATTCTTGGCAGCTGTAAAGGTAAAACTGTCATATTGCTTTTTCATCTCCTTGTAAAGTGTAGTGCCATCTGGGTCCTCTAGGCGGCAGTCTACGTCATAGTGACCACCAGTTACAACCTGGCAGAACAAAGAGAAGAACAATTATTTTATTTAAACAAAAACAACATCCTAGTGCAGAATAGTGATTTGATTAGGTATTGTGTTCACAATACCTAATCAAATTAACACCAAGGACTCACTAATGACTGTCCAAAACAAATCTGTTAGATTTATAGAAACTTTAATGTTTTTTACATATTCAGCACAAGTGATACATCATATACTGACTTCATCAAGCCCCAAAGCAATTCTACGACAGAATAGGAGTGTTATCTGTATTCAATAATCCACCACATTGATTAAAGGCAATACTTTGTCAATCCAGAGCATGCCAATTCTGAAAATATTCTGAGACAGAAGTCCTTGCCCTTAACTCCAAGGCAGTGCTTAGTAATCCTACTAAGAAAGTTCATTTCAACCGTCTGAATCTGGAATCAAATGTTCTCATGCCTATGAGACAAACTCGTGAACTGAGACCAATGCTTTCTGGCTCTGCTGTTGCTGCTGCTTCTTCTTTTTAAAAAAAAAAAAAAAAAAAAAAAAAAAAAACAGAAAAAAAAAGTGGACCCACAAACAACGGGCCCAGGTAAGGGCGCCAAGCCCCCACACTGAACAAATACCACAGCCCCCAACCAACAAAAA